>CAIIXF020000008.1:30444866-30462866 GCA_903813345.2 Owenia fusiformis | reverse complement strand
GAAGACGTACAAAATGATTTTTGACTTCTCAGATGTAATAGATGTTACAATAGAGATGAGGAGACAGCAGCAACCGTAATAGGATTCATACCAATATTTGGATGGGTCTACAATGCCGGAAGGAGTATAGCATACGCTGCGAAAAATTGTCCTAAGGTTGCGCTAGGTGCTTTAAGAGACTTTACCATTGATGCAGCACTCGACATTGTAACATGGGGAGCATCAACCGTTATCAGAACTGGTCTATCGGTCTTTAAGCACAGCGTTTTTCTATGGGGAAGAAAAGCTGCATTTACATTGGGAGTTAAAGCAGGTTTTCGAGCTCTCAAAAGGGAGATAAGCCATAATTTTATCCGACATGGCGTTACCAGTTTTATGAAAGTTGGATTGAAAAAAAATCTAAAAATTGGATTAAGCAGAATAAAGCTAGTTTTCTCTGAAATAGGAAAACTGGGGGCACAGGGACTTTTCGTCAAAGCAGGCAAAGTACTGACCAAAAAAGGCAAAGCAATGATCAAAGCAATACCAGAGGAAAGAACTATGGTCCGTGTGAGTAAATATTATTTTACACAGTACATCCCAAACTTGATCAAATTACAGCCTACAGCTAATGTGATATTTGATAAAATAACAAAGCATTGGAACTCCTCCAACATTCTCCGGAATTTGGAAGACGGGATACGAAGAAGAAAAGGTGGTCATTGGAATTCGTCCAAAATTCTCCGGAAATCGGGTGACGGGGTACGAAGAAGAATAGGCGGCCATTGGGACTTCTCCAACATTCTCCGGAATTTGGAAGACGGGGTACGAAGAAGAATAGGTGGCCATTGGAACGCCTCCAACATTCTCTGGAAATTGAGAGACGGGATACGAAGAAGACAAGGCGGCCGACAAATCACCACACAATAGCTCTTCCTCTTACACATTTGTGGATAGGACCAGTTTTGATAACGTAGAATAACACGTCGGTGAATTGCCAAGACATTTTCATCTTTTCAGCTACAGTGGTGACCCACTCGATTACATAACCGTTTTGGTAACAAAATGTTGTCTTGTGAACTATCTGTTCGCAAACATGTATATTTTCTTTAACATATGATACTGACACAAGTTTGTGATAAAAATGTCGTGGGAATTCTGCCTATAACTGGAATTTAATGTTAAATTCTCATTAACGTTTTGTTTAGCTAAAGTCTAGCTTAAATAATTACAACTGAGGAAAAATTATTGAATCACAAATTCATTTTTGACAGAGGCTTTCCATCAGCAACATATCGCTCTTTTATTAATAATTTTTTCATTATTCATTGAGATAGACTTTAGTGACATATATCCGTGTAAACCATACATTTAATTAGACAGATATCATAGTGATCATCATAAACAGGCTTAAGGTCGATTTTAGCCAACATCATCTCATTTCTTCAAACTTACTTCTATATCTGGAATTAACGAAGCAAATGATCCAGCTATTCAAAGGTGTATCTTCGTCGTACCTTTCCGGGGTGCTGAACAAAATTAACAAAACATGAACATCTTTGTTGTTGAATGTCACATTATATTTCAGAATAAATCAAACGCAAGACTTAATACGCAATTGCTTTTTTGTAATTCGTTTTTGGAGAAGCTGCGTAGATTTTGAGGTGTCCATTATTTGGATACCCATCCTGTACATGTAGTTAGTAAATATTAAGTGTAAAATCGTTTTTACGCATTTTTTACCCACACCATTTAATGATTTTATCTAAGAAATGTTTCTTGGTGTATATAAGCAGAAAACTGAACATGATGTAAGTATCATGCAAAATGGGAGAAGTGTCCACATACTGATTTTTAGATTTCCGTTTTTTTATGATAGCATAGCATATTATAGTGATTGCATATGATCAGCTTTAAAGTATATGTATATACGATACTAAAGTCAATTATTTCCCATTGGTTTTCCTGGGTTTCGTAGTTTTGACAAATTCATTCTGCAATGCGCAGGACAAATTTGCAATAAAGCATGGAATCGAGACCTTTAATAATATTCTGATATGATACAAACCAGAAAAAATACTCATTCTATAAATAGGAGGAAAAACCGCGCCACTGTGGATTTTAATGAATTACAAAAATCAAACGAATAAATGATAATTTGTAAATAGTGTATTTTATTTCGAATTATAACAATATGTTGATGACAGTTAAATTAGGTTTTAACATGTCTGCTGTTTCTTAAAGACATTGGCTGATTCTGTTTACAACTGTAACGTAATGAATAGATTATGACAGACTATCTTGTACAGATTATTTGATAAACATGATTCAGTATTGCAGGAAACTGCGAGACGTCAGTTACGATAAAGTCCCTCAGATCTTCTACAATCCGGATCGCATTTTCCTCCCCAACTACATTGGGTATACATTGCGATACGCCGGGTTCGTGGTAACATCCTCGTGGTAAGTTAAGTATAATGATATCTGTTCCAGCCGCAAGCAGAGAATCACTCCTGTTGAATGTGCGTTCTAGTCTGTCTGGAAATTATTTGAGATAGAATTAACATGTACGGAGCGAAAAAATGACCACGATTTTATGATTATTTTACAAAACATCCTCAAAATGCTGATCACATCTCTGGAGGCTAATTTAATAACACTAGGCGACTAGATGCTGGCAGATATCAGCAGATGCTGGCAGATATCAGATATCATCCTTCTTATCTCTTGTTTCAACACTCTGATGAGTAATCATTTAGCACATTGAATTCCCTTTCTAACATGCTTTATTTCATGAAATTGAGCCACTACTACCTATCTTATGACTTATTTAAAGATAAAATACAATCAATCGCCCAATATAAGCAAATCATGATGTTCTCTCCACAAAGGAGAACCCCCGATAAGGAGAGCTTTTTAGAAGGACACAACTATTTTATTCTGAAAGTGATCATCGTGACATTTTAATATACTTTTAGAAATGAGGTGAATTTATACATCCTGAAATATTTTCTTCGAATTATTAAAACGTGCGTTTGTAGAACGGTTTTGTGAAGCAATGAAACTCAATTTTCCATATTCAACCGTTACATTTTGCTTAAAATTAATAACTTTCCCATTACTGTACGAGCAAAATAGTATGTGGCTAAGTAACATAATGAAGCAAAGTCTTAGTTTACGTAAAGAAATCGATGGGCGCTCCACCAGAAATATATTTCAAGGATTTTTGAATTTTTGATTTACGAATTGGTTCCGTTATTCTCATGAGTGGAAAGGTCTCAAAAACATATTTCTAGGAAAACACCCATTGATTTCTTTCTATTTTCTAAGAATTCAGATAAATAGGTATCTTACAACTGTGACACTTTATTCCTATCTCATTAGGCCATACAGGGATTTAAACCACAAATAAAGAGTCTAACCTTAAAAACGAGTTCATTGCCTTGCCAAAAATGTTCTTAAAAAAGCAATTTTTATATCACACAAGTTGTTTTTGGGAATATCTAAGATCACCTCATCTCTGATGTATTAAATCTCCGATGTGTTAAATTTCCATGATGATCACTTTCAGAATAAAAAGCAATGTCCTTCTAAAAAACTCTCCTTATCGGGGGTTCTCCTTTGAGAATTTATTTTTCAAAAATTACTTAAAGGCCCACTATGCTTAATCTAGAAGGAAAAACAGAGATTAATCGTTGAAACATGTTATTCACACACTCAATTAAATATTATACAAAGCTTGATTTGCATTAATATTGAACCGAGAAAAAATAAGTCACGTAGAAAACAGAATTTGAAGTTCAGAAATCTTTAGTTGTGCATGCATATTTTTGACAGTGCATGTTTTTAAATAACTCTTTATTTAAAAGATGGTGACACTTCTATAATGAATGAATCATGTACTACAAGCAACGTCGCCATCTTTCATTGACAATGGTAAAAACTTTTTATAAACTATTTATAGACTAGTCAGAGCAAATTTTTTAAAATAATTTATTATAAGATTTGATGTGGCTCGTTTGAGTTATTTTGATGTCTTTGATGAAAGATAAAGTACCTATTATAAATCCATTCGAGATGATCTGTAGTTCAAAAGAAAGTCTTCATTTTGCCCCAAAATCTTGAAAATTCGCATAGTAAGGCTTTAATGAATACCTTTGAAATGTTTACACGTTACTGAATGTTTATGCAATCTGTGACATCAGAGTTATGGGTGATGACCGTCTCTAAATTTTGGTGGATACGATTTTTAATTCTCCTCTACCCCCATTTTTCAACTTCACTAATTCGATTTGCATTCCTTTACTATGTGGTTGCCTGGCAAAATCATGGACCGAATTTATTTAGGACTTATACCAGCAAGTTAAGCATTTATCCATTTTCTTACTAAATCACTGATTGTTATTTGGATTTATTCTTGAAAGATGAATGTTAAAGACAAAACAAGTTGTACTTAAAATTGTTGATTATTCAATTTCGTTACATGTACATTGATGTCAATGAGTTTTCGCGATACCTTTAAAAGTGCATAAGTTCAGATAATAGATTATTCTTGTATCTAATATAGCATTTTTGGCACAAAAAATAATTATTGTGAAAGCAAATTAATAGTTAATCACAAAATGTCAAATATTTATACACCTTAGGGGTCGGATTGACCTAAGATCCAAGTGTGACTGATATACAATATGACATAGTAGCATTACATGAACTATCTAGTTTGTCAATAAAATATTAATTTGACAGAGTTCAATATATGTCAATGGACATTTCTAGCTAGTAAATATGGTTCGGAATGACGGTGAGAGAGACCATAATTTGGTATTTATTGTCCACCCCGGACACCAAGTTCTAGCAAAGTCCCAGAGCTTTAGCGATGACTGACATAATACGTCTCTTGCGTACCACCTTCGTTTGCGCAAATTCTCACCAGTCAATTTTCGAACATGGCGCGTCATCGTGATGTTTTAATCCATGTAAACATATTTCTTACATATTTCTTTATATTGATGTGAAAAACCAAGCTATGATATTGGTTAAGATGCCAGGAATCAACATAATATTATTCAAAGCGTTATTAGAAAATTTTGAATCCGCCATTTTTGTTTATCGATTTGGACCAATCAGAGGTGTATGTCTTCTCAATACAGGTTTACATAAGAGGAGGGGAAACCCCATGATTCAATTGATGACATACGATTTCCTCCTTCGCGCACCTCCTTTTGTCGAAAACGTACCATCCATCTTGGTTTTCAAAGTTTTCAAATTGACCTAGTTTTAAACCAATCAACGATCGACTCGCTAAACCAATCAGCGACGATGTCATCTCAATACAGATTTACATTATAAGCGTATGTTATCTTTGAACCCTGGGGTTTCTCCCCCTCTTGGTTTACATTATAAGCGTATGTCATCTTTCTGAGCAACCGGTGTCAACGTAAATATGGACCGTGCTTCATATGGTCCGCTAGACTAGTCCTGGAAAATAAAGTCCGACTGTATTATCTAGAATAACAAGGCCGATGGACTATATTTCCTTAGGTATTTTAGTCCATTCGCTAGAATTTGATGTCCGGGATGGACCATAAATACCAAATTATGGTCTCTTGAACCTTCATTCTGGATCATATTTTCTGGTAAAAAATGTCCTTGGACATGTATTGAACTTTGCTAAAATAATATTTCATTGACATGCAATGTATGTAATACTGTTATTCCATATCGTTTACCGTCACGTACTTAAAAATAATGCCAAAAACCATTAACTTAGTCATAGGACATTTGTCTAACTATCCTAAAACATTGTTAAGAAAGTGCTTTCCATAGCAACTCTGAAACGGAATTCAGCAGAGCAATTCCAAGACAGAAATACCAAGAGGAATGGGTGGTGAGGATTACAAGTGACCAGTCATCGTAAATCATCTTAGGTAAGTTTTATGGAGTTTTCGTTGCCGATCGCCACCGTGTTCGTAAAAGTGCTCCGCTGAACCTGTTTCCGAGTTGCTAAGGCAATCACCTTTCTGCTATTTTCAATATTGGCCGATATCAACAATGTTTTAGGTTATTTACACAAATGTCTAAATTCTTCTGTAAAATCTAAATGATGGATGATGAATTAAAAAATAAACAGTGCCTTTAAGAGTAGCGTCTTAAAGAAAAAAGTTTTAATTCTATATCTGTTTCAATCTTTATTCGTTAATTTTGATCATTACATCATTATATTCCAATCATGATTCATCATCATTCATCAAATACATACACTCCCCTCCATAAGTTTAGCAACCTTAGCTCCCCCATTGAACAACGTGTTAAAGCATCTTTACGTTTGAATTTTTATTCACTTAACCTGCGATTAAAATACTTATAATATTAATGGTAACGTTACTTGATTTTATTTCCAATACCTCCAAATTTTTTCAATTATTTCCCTCAATTACAATAGGTCGAAAATTGATGATAAATTTGATGAATCTTTGAAAATTGACAAAAAATGTTATCAAAAACAGTTATATAAAATATATATAAATAATTTTTGCATTAAATTGTTGCAATATCAGTCAATAAAGGACCGTGTTTTATAGAATGTTTGCAATAATTAATTTAAGATAAAAACACGTTGAATTCAGTTCACCATATCGATACCTATCCTTTGTGAGAACATGTTATAGGTGTATTATGAACAAGAACCAAAATGATATTTAACATTTGTATTATTTAGAATATTTTACTTGGGATTTTTTCATCAACATTCCATCATATAATTCAAATATATACTCTGTATTCATTTTATTTAATGGGACTTTTTAGAATTAACTTTCTTAAAATCCCTAAATCACATTTAAATGGCATATAGATAATGTGTTTCAGGACACATCATTATTGAGATACGTACATGTAAGGGAGTCAAGGGAGTTTGCCTTTTATAGTCTAGCAAAACGCACGGGCACATGCCCAGTATTTAAATAATGAATTGTTTTAAGAGAAATATTCCCTTACCTGGATTTGTTTGTACACCATCTGTTATCATAATAAAAAGGTTTTCGACATTTGGACGATCACCATTTGCGGGAGTAAAATACTCATGCTCGCCTGCGCGAAAAGCTTCAAAGAAATCTGTCCAACATTCAGCCGCTGTCAAGTTCATGTTTTCCACCAGCCGCACCAAGTTATCGGGGTCGTCAGAATCAGAAAGATATGCGACATGATGAGCGCCTTTATTAAATGTTAGCGCTCCTATCTTTATACCATCAACTGGGTCTACCTGTACTTCACGTATGAATTCAACAAGAGCAGAGCGAATATCTTCTTTGTCGCTATCGGCAATCGAGCAAGATGTCTCCAGTGCAAAAACAACATCTCGTTTTTTGCAGGTTGGTTGGTCAGGATCTGAATTGAAAATGATAATTAACGGAGTACAATATCTTCACTAAACACAATTCATTCCTTTTTTGAACAAACCATGCGAGCATCTAAAAATAACCGAGCAGTAATAGTGGCCGTATACAATGTCGAATATTGACGGCTCGGGTCCCGCCTCCCCCCACTCAAAATATTGGGCAATTTAGATAACACATTAGCATTATTGGGCAAAAGTCTTTTTAATTTTTGGCCTATTTTTAGGATTCTTTTGTACAAAAGTTTTGTATAATAACCATGATACCGATTTCAATCCATTTATCTAGATTGGGAATTGATTAAAAAATCTATCAAACCTATATCTAAACTTAGAAATTTCAAACTTTTACATTGCCAATATAAACTTACCAACTATACATTCGCCTCTATTACAAGCCAAGCCTCTACAACAGTCTTCGTCAATGGAGCAAGCTCCCCCTGTTTCTCTACAGCCTGGATAATAATATTACTAATACAAGGGCGTTCAATAAGTACTGATAAAAACGTGTAACTTTTTAAATTAATTAATTTTTTTTCTTTTCATTTTTCTGACTTATGTTTCTACTGTACATTGTTTAGTATTGTACTGATGAACTGTGAGGGTAACAAGAATGTACTCTAACAGGAAAGTGGTTCTTAGTTGACTCTAAGGTAGTTGTACGTGGTGGTTCATGTCTGCACGAAAAAAATCATAAGTTGAACATTAGTAAGAATTATGAACAAATGAAATAGTGTTTATGGGAGTTTTTAAAAATACGTACAATGCTTTAACACGCCACAGGCAAGGTTCTCATTCGGGCAGCAGTCGTCTCGGTCGAAACATACTTCACCTTTACTGCTACACGTTTCTGTAAAAAATGGATCGATGACGAGGTCTAAAATTCAAATTAACGTTTTTCATGTATAGTTGGACCCCAATGGCATAGGCTGAGTTTATATGTAACATTTAACTCGCTTACCTTTGCAGTTGTCCAGTTCTTGCTTAATACACTTTCCTTCATTGTTAAGGTAATTCTGATATTTGTTACCGCGAATACTGAAGTAACTGAAAAATAGGCAAGACTTCGTGCGGCGTCTCATTCCACCTTGTGTTTCACAAGTATTGCTCCATTCACCCCATTCTAGAAAATAAATAAACAAAGATACAAGACACAGCATATAACAATCATTTTTTATATATAGCAACGAAATCTTAAAAAGAATGAAAGGCAAAATAAGATATATAGGGGATGACAAAATTGCAAACATCATAATTATATGATTGACCTACCGATATATTCGTTACTACATCTAAAATGAAATAGACACGGCATTTGGTGCAAAATAAACAAAATGCCAGTTCTGTTACTTTTGGAACACCATGTAGCTCTCAAAATATCTGATTAGGGTTACAGACGTATACTGACCAATGCGAGAAACGGACCACGGGAAAGAAAGTGAATGGTTGAGTTGACGAACCGGATAATGACTGAGGAAAGATAAAAAGCCTTCTTTGCCGATAAGTAAGCCCGAGAATAGTGGACCACCCTACTGTATACCTGCAGCTGTGTCATATCGGACATCATCCCAGTGCCGGATCCAGGGGCCCGATGGGGCCCGGGTTCTCCCCTTTAAGTGGGCCCAGAAAATGTTGAATCCCAAGATTTGGAAGGGCCTCAGAAAATGGGCATTTGGGGCATAAGGCCTTTTTTGTGGCAATTTATCAAAAATGGGCCTTGATTTTTTAAAATATGGACCCAATTTTTGTAGTTATGGGCCCAACATTTTTCCGAGCAAGATGACAGACACTGGCAATGATTGTAACTTAACTGACTTAACTGTTTAATTCTTTTCCATATGTTTGTAACCTTAACTGATCCATCAAGGATACTGATGGACACTTATAGTTAAATCTTTTTTCTCAGTGAATCTAAATCTGAAACTTGGATTATGCAACTCTTGTGACCAGAGTTCAATCCCCAGTCCCAATTACATATAATGATTTACCTGATTGCACAATATAATCAGTTGACTGAGGATATTTCAAAACTTGGCGCAAATGCCTCTTATACCCATGCGCGAAAATGGTGAACTGAATGAAATTGAATATGTAATCATCACTGGTCTTATGGTTTTACAATGTTTTTGCTTGTTGCGTTTTTTGGGACGCACTGTATATTAGTCTTCAAACATGCACAGACATATGCGACTAGGCCTATGATCTATAATCTGGAGAGGCTCAAATCCTAATTACCTGACATTTTATCTGACACCCAGGGTAAAAGGTGTGGCACTTCAGTGTGAACCGTAGACCCCCTAGCGTCCTTAATGCAAGAACCATCTTCGACGTAACTCATTATTCCTATGACAACAGACCTATTGCTGCCGACGTCCTTGCAAACTAACGGTCCGCCACTGTCACCCTGTTAATGAAAATTAATGAGTTTAACTCCAGCAACTGTGAATTAATCAACTTACATATGAATGGAGTATTTTATCAAGGATATGTTGACTTAACATGGAGATACTGTAGGGTAGCCAGTATGGTGTTTAAACTGCTTCTTTATTCGGCACATTAAATATTCCGTGCTTACCAAATAAAAGAAACAATTTACCAAACCTTTACCAAATCAATCGAATGTTCTTTATTTCATCGAATATAATAATCTTTACAATTCATATTCGCTCAATAGTTTCACTTGTTCTTTGTGTTGGTATTTACATTTGATACTCATACATGTATGTGATATCTTCTCAACTCTATGCAGCGAATTAATTTGTTTTCGGTAGCCAGATAAACGAAAGATTACAAAATTAATTGCACTTTTCAAAAAAGGAGAAAGATCACTTTTTAAGAACTATGGACGTATTTCTTTACTGAGTGTTTTTCTAAACTTCTTGAAAAAGTAATGCATAAACGTTTTTCTACATTTCTTAAAACTAATAATCTAATTAAACATTCAACATATATGGCCACTCTTACTTTTCTGAACAAATTCGATTTGCTTTAGGTAATAAAAAACATGTTCTAGGTTTATATTTAGACATTTCCAAGGCATTTGATACCATTGACCATACAATTTTACTAAATAAACTAGAAATGCTAGGTTTTCGCGGTGTTGCTAATGATTGGTTCAGAAGTTATTTAAAAAACCGTCCTTTAAAAACTTTTATTGAGGATACATATTCAGATAAAAGTGAAACTTTAATAAACGATCTTTATAAGGTATCAGATATTTTCAAATAAGTTATTTTTGCTGATGATACTAATATATGCCTCGAAGATGATAACCTAGAAAACTTATTCAAAATTGCAAATAATGAAATGATTAATTTCTAATTGGTTCAAGAACAATAAACTTTCACTCAACATAGATAAAACTAATTATATGATCTTTACTGAATCAAAAAGTAAACTCAATGATCCAAAATATCAGTTAAAGATTGATAGAAATACTATTGAACTAGTTGAAAAAACAAACTTTCTTGGAGTAATAATTGACAATAAATTAAATTGGAACGAACATATATCTTATATTATTTCGAAAATATCCAAAACCCTAGGTATACTTTACAAAATACGCTACAAATTAAATCTAACAGCTTTGCTAGATATATACTACTCACTTATTTACTCTCACATTTTATATTGTAATATCAGGGGAAATGCCAACAAATTTTTATTAGACAAGATTTATGCAATTCCCCAAAAATTGTCAAATTTTCTTATTTCCCGTATCACATGCTGAAACGTGTAATAACTGGATAGTTTTACTAGAATCCATTTTCAATGGACATTAACGCTTAACTAATGCCTTTTGAAATTTTTGGTTATCTCTATACAAATTCCACCTACCTTACAGGCTGTTCCGAGTCCAATAGCACTGGTGTAAATCGTAGCAGTTATCTCTTCTCGATTCGCTTTATCCGCTGTGACAACTGGTTGCTTTCTCAATATTGGGGATGAGGATAGAGCTGAAATTAGCGTGTATTCGCGAATGCATATGACGGCTACCAGCTACCGGATTAACCTTCTATTTTATGGGCAAATCATTTAAACATAAATAGTATTTGCCCCAATTCCCAATGAGGACTAATTCTTTACTGTCTTATTTCTGCCCAGAGTGATCATTTTGAGGTTATGAAAATAATTCTTTCCTCAGACACTTTGAAAAGTTACAAAATATTCGCAACAGTGATTTGTGAGGTCACTATGGTTACTGATCTTTAGTGTTTTCGATATTCCATATATCTTATCCAACTTTTATACACATCGTTGATACATATAGAAAGTATGAAATTGTATGCTTTCCATTTTCAAAAATTATGAGCATTGCACGACGCACAGGTTTTTTGGAACAGAGGGTATTATATTAAGGAACATTTTCCTTAGGGATTGTGGTGCAATAAAAGGTTTGAATTATGGTCCAACTAGGACCACCTACACTAGAAACCATAATTCCGTTTACACCGGCTCTAATTATTCAAAAATTAATAGTACCTGCCACTATTCCATTCATATTTAAATGAGTTGGTAATAAAAAAGTAGGTCTATCCGGTAGCCTTAGTTGCATTCACGAATGCAAGCTTGTTTTCATTTATAGTAAAAACTGTCATGTGATGTTTTTATTTTGAAGTCACCTCGAATACCTTATAATAGTCCTTATCGGAGCTTTTTGTGCAATAAGATCAGCTATCACACTACCCTGCCACGTGACCACGTTTAAAAGGGGGTACAGGCTACAGTTAAGTTACAAACGGAGGACTAGGGCTTATTTCCATATTTCTGAACATAAACTACATGTTACATATATTCCTAGTGTGCTACCTGACATAAAATATTCATCGAACAGTTTGTAGAAAATTGTTAACAAAAACCGTATAGCCAAAGATAGAGATTAGTGGGCGCAGTAAAGTAAAAATTGGAGGCAATACAGGATGCTTTTAATTAAATCCATTAATAAACAAGGCGCTTGTAAGTTTCACATTGAATATATTACTTCTTTTGACATTGATATGCAACAAACCCTCAGTTAACTGTTATTCATACTGCGTGTTATTGTGTCATATGTAGATACGTTTTCTAGTATGTTACTAGTTTCTAGTATGAATGTTACTGTATTTTTGTGAATAGTTTAGTTGTTTTTCTAAAATTTTAAGAGGAATAAAAAGTGCGAAAAATGTATATTTACTTTGCCGTAAGGCAGAACATTATGTAAAACATTTTTCCTCTTGTCAAAAAGAGGACAGTGTTTGTTTCATTGATGAGCGTTTCATGATTGAATGCAACATCACTGGATATTATTAAACATAATAACTGACATATTTACGTTGGTATTGTATCGGTTCAGGAATGTATGTACCATGTACATTACTGACTATCTCTGATTTGGTTTTGGTATAAAACCAGCAAATCATTATGTAATAATCAGCTTACTTCCATGCGCCCTGTACTATTGAACAATTTACATTGACTTCGCCCTGTGCAAATCAACGTTTAAAATGTTGTGCCTTGTACAGACATGTAGTTTTGAACATGAAGTTAACTAATTTACAATTGGAATTGAGTGAGTAACAATTATTAACTAATTAACTAATTCCTCATTCGACACATTCTAAGCTTTCCGAGTTGCAGTCGATTTACTCAAAAATGCCCTGGACGAAAGTAAAAAATCTCGCGCATGCGCAATCGAGGTAGGGTAGTGTGGCTTTATTCCAAAGTGTAGCAGCACGCCAAAATTTGATAACACGTGTACATACAATATAATATGCAATTCTGATTCTACAATGAAGTACTCATTCAAAAAGAAGCGAAGAATAGAGTTCTTACAGTTAGCTTTGTATTGACCCCAGCCTGCTATTTCGCAGTCCCATTGCTTCCACGCTGAATGTCTTTCACATTCCTCGTCTGCAGAACCCCTACAAATACTAGTCGGGAGATCGCATGGTTGAACATTAGGTTTTGTGAAGTTAAATGTCGCTTTGAGTTTGATCAATGCTATGTCATTTTCTTCTGGTACGCCTTCTGCATTTTTTGTATAATTCTCATGGATCACAACACTGACAACTTCCACTATTTGACCGCTCTCATCAATCATCTCTGTATGTGGTTGCAATAATCCAGCGCTTATTTTCCAATTTTTCAAATCACATTTTGAAGTTCTGAAAATAAAACGGTACAAGAGCAATATTTGGTTCGTATTTGGCCTACACGAGAAAAGGTAATATAAAAGCAGCAACAAAGCTTTTGGTGGAGCTGAAACTGCGATAATTAGTATAGATTCCTAAAAAACTTACAGGAACTTATTCTCTGTACAACAATAACCATCAGAGCAGGCACAATGTGCAGCAGTCATGATCCATCTGTCTGAAATTATTATACCACCACAGAAATGTCCGGTATCTTCTCCTAAATACGAAACGTTTTTCGAAATCGATACTATGTACGAGTATGGCTCTACATTTCGCACTTTATAGGTTTGACGACCGGCGGATCGCCCACCGGTGTGTTCTGTCGGCAATTTACAATCGCAGTCTCCTTGTTCAGTCGGTCGTTTGCCGATACATTTTCCAAATTGCCAGGCTCCACTATCATCTATGCACAACTTTTCACGAAACCTCACACCACATCGTTCTGTCACACCAGGGCATTTGCTCCAAGCTCCCCATTCGCCCCAATGGGGTACATCTGAAATTAAAAAACGAAATGCCAAAAGGGCTTCGTGATTTGTTAGCTATTTCCAATGTATTTGTAGACGAGGGGTTATCATAAAGTTCTCATGATACCTGACTCTATTTTTTATTTTTGAATATTTCTTTATAAAATTATCACACGATATAACTTTATAGGCTGATTGAAATTTATAGGCCACTTTGAAATTTTCGATAAATCGGCCATTTTGATTTTTTGCTTCAAATTGATCAAATGTTTCGATCAACTAAAAGTTCTCAGATGTTTGAAAAGTAAAAGTTGATTTTATTGATTCAAATGTAGGTCAGTTTAATTAGAAAATACCTGAGGTCTGAAAAGTGAACTTTTTAAGATCCAAGGGGTCAAGGTCTAAGTTCGAGACTACAAAACAGTCATTGTCATCAAAATTACGGGAGAACCGCTTACCTGTTTAGCTTCAAATGTTTACAGATGTAAGAGAAGACAGGTTCAAAGCATGCCCGGCAAATTAGTTTGTGGCAATTTTGAATTTTTCCATGAATCTTGTCATCAAAATTCCAAGGAAACCAAATTAATGTTCAACCTGAATTTTATCAAATGCAAGAGCAGACTAGTGCCAAGATCAGGTTTTGGGTATGCTGGCTAAATTACATGATGGGCATTTTGAATTCTTTGATAAATCGGCTACTTTGAATTTTTCAAATTGGTCAATTCTTTTTTTAAATTATCTTAAAATACTCAGGAGTTCGTTCTGACCTTAGATTTAAGATCTTACGTGTGTTGACCTTCGATCAGTGACCTTTAAATTGTCAAAAATATTTTTTTGATTACAATTTACAATTACAAATCAATTCTTGTCATAAAGTACTGCCAGGATCAGATTAGGTTTTGCTCTTCAAAGTGCGATATGTATCACTGTATGTCTTGTTTTTATTGAAAGGCGTGCAAATGTGAATCAAATGTATATTTCTATTTTAGTTCACCCCTCGTACTAGTTTGCGACAACAAACTACATTTGGGGACAGAATAACTCGACACAGGATACGAACAACCTTTAAGTCGAGGTGGCCATTTTAAGAAACAGAAACATAAACTACATGTAGATAGTTAAAATAAAAAAGCGATTACGAAATTCTGACAACAGTTTGGCTCATCCTTATTGAAAGATATTGAATTATTGTGTTTTATGGATTATAGCGACGACGTTTCGAATGGATCTTGACCCTTCAAAACGCCCATGGAGTTTGAGACTGGGTTTTATTTATCCCACATCTTTTATGAGTACTTGTGTCTACTACTTTTTTGATTATATGAGTACGGCTATCAATCTCAATTTTTTCTATTTTAAATATTGCAATGACTTCAGTATGAATGAAATGTCCCTTGGTTTTCTGGTCTTGAATTGTGATATCTTAGTTCTTGAATGGCTTGGAAAGGGGGTATTAGACATTGTTTCTTTTTCACGTTAGATCTTGGTTTGGGAATATATAGGATTTGTGTTTCTTATGACTGGTGTACACTTAGAGTTTGCTTTTTTCTTGCCAAGTTTCATTACAACTTGTCGCCCTTTCCGTTTGGTACTTGTGCTAAGATCGTTAAGTCCTGTTTTTGAATACTAATATATATATATATTGAATTACAATTAGAAACATTTTGCTCTTTTATGTTTTAAATTTTGTTTTATTTTATGCTGATTCCAAATTCAGAGAGATATACTTTATACCCTAAATGCAGGCCTTGGAAGATGGTGATCAGCATAATTATATACTTTACATCTATATACATAGTACGATATAAGTATAAGGATTTTTTTTTGGCAAATTAAATAATTATAGGGCACACACAAGGATGGACTTTATTTACAACCCTTTCTATATCTAGTGATTTGCAAGCAGCTTTCAGTGATCTTTCTGATCAAGACGGCGAATGTATCAGCAGCTGTTGTTTAATCTTCTTAAATATTCAGGAACATAACTTTATAAGTAGAATGATATTGAGATATAATCAAATGAAATTACATTTTTCCATTAGTTGAACACTCATAAACGATCAAATTATCATTACAATATTGATATACTGATATATATGAGACTTTTTCTTCAGTTTATGGTCAAAACGATATAAGATATTAAGATATGGTCAAAGGAATTGCATTTTTCCATTAGTTGAGCACACATAAACGCTCAAATTGGAGATATGATATATTTACTAGACTTTTTCGTTTTCATAGTTTTTTAATGATACAAGATTGCATTATTTTTATATATAAAAAAATGATCTTTAATGTAGAGCGTAACGAGATTTTATCTTGCTTCAATCTGATTTAGAACTGCTGTTAACTTCGACTTCTTGACGTAACATTCACGTTGATATTTTCTAAGTATGCATTTGTGTCCTGCTCCCCACATCGTTTTGAATTTTACTTCTTACTTTGGAATGAGTTGAACAATGTTAGACATATACGATTTGCCAAAAACTTGTATCCTCCGAAGCGCTAGTCGAACTAGCATACTTTGCTAATACTTGCCAATACATACATTAACTGAAGAAGGAAGTCATACGTTGTATCATTAAAGTACCAATTATAACCTTCACTCTGCTGTCTAATAAATTGTATCCTCCAAATAGAAATTTATAAGGATCTCCTCGATCTATGGTTTCCATGACGTTTAATTAATTATATTAATATTACGTCATACTTACCTGTATACCTCTTGTTCTCATTTTTGAAAAATCTACTGAGGAATAAAGAAACATGTTTAGATTTTCAAACGTATTTTATTAGTTCTTCTTATTTTTACTTATATATATATATATATATATTCAAATTATCGTCATAATTTTGATTTAAATTCATTATTTCTCGATTTCCAAAAGATATCAATTATCGTGAATAGGCCTAAAATGAATAATCAAGATGAAAATCTCAACTGCATAACCACAAACAAAATGTATAACATTTTGACTCAGACATAATATGACGACTTTTGTTCTTGTAATTGCCAGTTATTAATTGCCTCCGTATATGTCTCAGAAAAATGCATTTCAAAATCTTATTTTTCATAGAAACCAATGGCAGTGCAATATTTGAAATATAATTTAGTCTTCTTTTTAACCTGGTTAGACAATCAACATTAGTTTATCTTTGAAGTTAAGCATATTTAGAGAAGATTTACATAGAAAAAATCTTATATAGTACCTTGGTACCTTAGAGATGACATTCTATCATAGAAATGGTGTGGCCTTTGTTTTCAATCGTTGCATACCCTGTGCGCACAGTCTAGTTATAAACTACCCTCTGCCTAGTATAGACAAAATTACAGTTAAGAAGCCCCGCCCGTACGACCTTTTAGCCCTGACAGTTCGGGTCATAAATCATTTCAAACCTACCACGCTGATATTTTCTCAACCAATCATCGAAATCATGGCAAAATGACATACCAAAATGCAAAATCTCTAATAAAACAAATATGTCCATGAACTGACAACTTACCCAGAAAACGAACTTTGTCAAGATTTTTCTTCACAAACGCATAGCTTTTGGAAAAACTCTTCAACAGTTCGATCGCCGTCTCGATCGCTTCGACAATCTCGTCAAAATTGTGTATAACTTCATTGACATTCTCTGTCATGGATTCGTTCAGTAAGGCAGATTTGTAATTTATCATTGCAGATTTAAGGGTCTTAATTTCATTGCTTTGGCTTTGGAATGTGTTTCCGCTCGTATTTACATTCATATTTGATATATCTTTAATAAGATTTTTTGTCATTTTTACAAATGCCTTAGAACCATCTGTTTCAGTTCTTATTTTTTTAAGAAACTTCTTCAAGCTTAAAAATAGCCTGGTGATCTTCCGTGTATGACTTTCGAAACGCTCCATTTTCTTTAGTATCTGGCGAATCATCTTCAGAGATTTTTTCAGTTCCTTACTCTCTTCTTTTTCGATTTTGAGCTCAAGGTAAGCGGTTGTATCCCT
>CAIIXF020000008.1:30287032-30444366 GCA_903813345.2 Owenia fusiformis | reverse complement strand
TGGTGCCACAATTGAAGTAAACCTCTGGTTAATTATTTTTAATAAACCTATCAGCAAACGTGTAAATGATAATTTTGATGTTCTGTTACATATTGGTGAAGCAATCTTTGGGATATGACCTAAATTTCTGATTTTCCACTGTGTCCCTGTATACCCCTACTTCAAAAGATATATGTTATTCGTCATTTTTCATTATGAACCAACCATAAATGTATTTTTTCTTGTTTACATACAGAATGAACTTTCGGTTTTCAAATATTGCAAGACGGTACTGCATTTATTTGTTCAGGATATCGAGCAAACAAATGCGTGACAATTTACACTGTAATATCCTACATACTTATATTTCAAGGGAAGTTTTGAAGAATAATCAAGAAAATCCATGTTTTCAAATGGATTCATCCTTGTCAAAGAACGTGAATGAGGATATGCCATTTGAAAAACTCACAACATGTTTCAAGTTCTTACAATTCTTGGTTAAAAAAATAATTTGAACGTTGTGATTTCGAATGTAATATCCTACTCAATGAAATTTGTTGATATTTGTGAATTTTTTCTTTCGAAATGCACACTGCTGGATAACAGAACCTTGCCATGTTCGAGATGCACGAAAAGTGTTTTGTAAATACTTGACGTCGTACGGATATTTGGATGTGATTGACGTTTTCGTTAATCTCCTACCACTGTAATTTCCAACTTAATTTTTGGAAGCCAAATGTGATAGTCACGAATTGATATTTAAGTCACACGTTGATGCACACATCATGTGTGTACATTAACTGTCGAATACATGCCAACTTACATTTATATAAATATTCACAATTAACTCAAATCATCAATTCTCGAAACGGTTTATTATTGAACTTGGTGAATTGAATGTTTCATTTTGATTCATAATTATGGTATCGGATTTGAGTATAATATAAGTCGAGGCTTAAACAAAGCAATAAAATTACGTGAAACCTTTTGTGAAAATTCGAACGATTTTTCAAGAAAATTCCTTCAAAGTGATACCAAAGTGCTCCCCGGGAGTGGAAATTTCGTCTTGTGTAATCAAAATAATAGAGCGCGTGATTTGAATTTTTGTTTGAGTTTATAGTTTACATCTATAAATTGAAAAATATATCGCCTTATTGAGAGGTACATGCATATTTTGGCGATCTATCATTATAAAGGGCTAAATATTGTGCAAAACAGGAGTTGACACGCTTACATTTGAAAATGCAATTTCCTACATAATCGTCGACTCATGTTTTAAAGTCATGAAAACAAGGTTGAACACAAAACATTGACCCAGTTACTGTCTATTCAGCATGGGTTCACTAAGGGAAATATTATTAATGACTTAAATCGTTTACAGTTAAGTTGTATTCCAAGAAACTTATCAATTTAGAAATGCAAATTGTTCAATTTTGTTTTTCAATTATAAAAAATGGCACCTGTAGAGAACAACGTTTTCAAAAAATTTTAAAACGGAGTTATTTACTTATGCAACATTCATTGGCATGTGTCAAGGAATAAATAGGAAGAATATGCATTTGATTCTAGATCTTGTTCCTAAAGAAGTTTGTTAAGGAGCGGTATATCTTAACGCACTTTTATCATCCCAAACTCAAACATTTCGAATACTTATTTCGAGAACGCTTTGTTGAGAATGGATTCGAGATGTACTCAAAATTAGTGCGTTTAAATATGTATTATCATCTAAATAACCATCTCACAAATTATTTTGGAAATCAAAGATGTACGATTTTTGAGATTTTTATTTTCGAATGTTGACTTACTTACTTGGCTTGACTGATATGCGACTAGGCCTATAATCTATAATATGGCGTGTCTCAAATAATATTTACCTGTCATTTTATCTGATATCCAGGGTATAAGGTGTGACACTTCAGTGTGAAACGTAGACCCCTTAGTGTCCTTAAGGCAAGAACCATCTTCGACGTAACTCATTATTCCTATGACAACAGACCTATTGCTGTCGGCGTCCTTGCAAACTAACGGTCCACCACTGTCACCCTGTTAATGAAAATTAATGAGTTTAACTCCGAAAACTGTTAATCAACTTACATATGAATGGAGTATTAAAGCGAGGATGCATGTATTGTATCATATTGTATTGTATTGTATTGTATTGTATTATATTGTATTGTATTGTATTGTATATTCCTCCACAAAGGAGAGCAAACATATAAAATTAAATCTCTTAATATACAAAAACTCAACTACAGAGGATCATATTTACAAAAAACAGTGTTTGAGTTCATTGACAATATCATGATTATCGACATGTGATTTCTCACAGTGCAATTTTATGTAAATACAAGGATCCTGGATTGCTTACTTTAAAGTAACTGTCTAAATGATAGAGAGATGTAGCACACTCAATGAGGAACTGATCTTAAATATCATCATTTATGAAATTATCTTTCGCCTTGTCATCACATGAGATGTTCTGCATTAGCGATAAAAATAGCAGTTTTGCATTATTGATGTAACATGTTATAGGGGTTTCAAAGGGGGGGGGGGTGCCAAGGGGGAGGGTTGGGGTGCCAGAGGGGGGGGGGGAGCAAGTGTTTGTCTCCCGTATCTGTTCCTAGAAACATTTACTATATAAAGGTGCTATTTGATGAAGTCTGGGCACCTAAAATGTGTCTGAGACAATACATGAAATAAATTCAGAATTTTTGTCAATTGTTTTGTTGGGGATGTGAGGGGTGGCCTACTTCTTTGCAAAATTTTACAATTTTAAGAAGCTATTCTGTGCTTTCTGGGCACTTTGAAAGTGTATGAGTATCATATTTTCTATTTTTTTGGGGGGGAGGGGGTTTGGTTGTGTCCAAGGGGGGGGGGGGGTGACCGAGGGGGAGGCGGGGTGAGGGTGACCGAGGGGGAGGCGGGGTGAGGATGCCAGAGGGGGAGCAAGTGTAAGTCCCCAAGATACATTAACTATATCAATGAGCTATTTGATGATGTCTGGGCATTTTAAAAGTGTCTGAGACATTACATAAAAGTAAATCATAACTTTTCAATTGTTTTGTGGGGTGGCCCACTCCCCGAGAAAGTTTTACAATTTTAAAATGTTATTTGGTGCTTTCTGGACATGTGTATGAGTCAATGGAAAAAATTAGAATAAAACTTTCCAAAAAGAATTTCCAAACTTTTTTTTTTGGGGGGGGGGGTGTCATAGGGGATGCGGTCGTGATCTCTATACAAATTCCACCTACCCTACAGGCTGTTCCGTGTCCAATAGCACTGGTTTCAATCGTAGTAGTTATCTCTTCTCGATTCGCTTTATCCACTGTGACAACTAATTGCTTTATCAATGTTTTGGATGAGGATTCAACTAAAATTATAGAGTGTATTCGCGAATGCATATGGCGGCTACCAGCTACCGGATTAGCCTACTATTTCATGGGCAAATCATTTAAATATAAATAGTACTTGCCTCAACTCCCATTGAGAACTAATTCTTTACTCATTTCTGCCCAGACTGATCATTTTGAGGTAATGAAAATAATTCTGTCCTCAGACACTTTGAAGAGTTACAAATAATTCGCAGCAATGATTTGCGAGGTCATTATGGTTACTGATCTTTAGTGTTTTCGATATTCCATATATCTTTTCCAACTTTTATACACATCGTCGATACATATAGGGCATCAACCCCCAAAACTATGAAATTGTATGCTTTCCAATATCAAAAAATATGAGCATTGCACGACGACGCACAGTTTTTTTGGACCAGAGGGTATAGTATTTAAGGTACATTTCCCCTAAGTATTGTGGTCAAACAAAAGGTTGAAATATGGTCCGACTAGGACCACCTACACTAGGAACCATGATTCATTTTACACCGGCTCTAATTATTATAAAAAATTAATAGTACATGCCACTATTCCGTTCATATTTAAATGAGTTGGTAATAAAAGAGTAGGTCTATCCGGTAGCCGCTAGCCGTTGATTGCAATTGCGAATACAATGTTATTTTCATAGTAAACCTGTCATGTGATGTTTTTATTTTGAAGTCACCTCGAATATCTATATAGTCCTTATCCACGATTTTTGTGCAATAGGATGCTCAGCTTTCACACTACCCTACCACGTGACCACGTTTAAAAGGGGGTAAAGGATACAGTTAATTTACAAATGGAGGACGTGGGTTTATTTTCATATTTCTGAACGTAAACAACATGTTATAATTATTCCCAGTGTGCTACCTGACATGAACTATTCATCGAGGAGTCCGAGACAATTGTCAAAAAACTGTAAAGCCAAAGAGAGAGAATAGTGGGCACAGTAAAGTTAAGATTGAAGGCAACACAGGGTGCTTTTAATTAAATCCATTAACACGGTGTTATAGCATGACGATTACGTCAAGGCAATTTGCAAAATTTTGCGGTAACGATAACAAAAATGGCGGATGGGAAAGACAGCATGTCCGCTTTCTCGCCTGGAGGCAATATTCACCAATAATATTTCCTTATCAACTAGTTCCATTTGGTGACGTATTTATCCATAGTACCCCGGACAAGTTATATGATGCAGTTGTTTTTACTCTATATTTGCAATAGAACAAGTATTCTAATTGAAATTGTCAAGATCTATTCTAGAGACAATTTCCAACATGGAAAATAAATATTTTATCAAAATTCCCAATTTTATGATTTTGCCGGGCTAACACTACACTGTCAATAAAATACAGGTTTTTGCTTGAACAATTGAACTATTAACGTCATATCAAATATTGTCTGGCTATTGAATATCAGGCTGCCTAAAGTCTTTCCAGATATATATGTTGCCATATTAATAATTATGGCTGATTATTGTTATTCACTTGAGTCATATTCAATATTATTACAGTGAATTAGGCAAATAAAAACTTGTTGCCCTGGGTCTCGTTTTGTGAAGCGTTCCCTAGATTGAGCCCAGACAGAGGAGGTCAATCTTCTTGTCCACGGACATGAGTTCAACCCGATCACTGTTCAGTACTGTCCAAAATGAAGTAAAACATTTGAAGTATTCTTGGCATTAGATCCTTCAGAGATGTTAATACAGCTGTGTCAAATTTTATCATGAAATTGTCAGGGAGACCTGACATTTTAAAAGCATGATACAATTTACGTGCCACAGGCTCTCATGCTGAGTGACGGTGGCGGAAAAATCCAGTGGAGAAAAAGGTGCGTTTTCAGAGAAAACGTGACCAAGAGTAACAAGTTTTTCATTGGCCTAATGCACTGTTATAATATTAGGCCTGAAAATGAATAACGATAATCAGCCATAATTAATATGGCATCAAATACATCTGGAAAGACTTTAGGCTGTCAAAAATTCAATGGCTAGACAATCTTTGAAATGACGTTAAAAGTTTAATTGTTCAAGCAAAACCTGTATTTTATTGACACTGGAGTGTTTTTGAATAAAGCCTATCAAAATCATAAAATTAGGAATTTTGTTAAAATATTTTTTTCCATGTTGGAAATTCTCTCCAGAATAAAATATGAAAATTTTAATAAGAATGGTTGTTCTATTGCAAATATAGAGTAAAAAACGACTGCATCATACAACCTGTCCGGGGTACTATTATGGATGATTATAAATACTGGGTCAAATCTATCAGGTGGTTTACAAGAAGCAAAATAAGCAGAATAACGTACGGTATCAGTTGTACATTAGATATTTAGCGGACGGTTAAGTGCATGTACATTTGTCAAGTCAAGGTTGCTAGATCTGATAGCTTTTTCCATGTTATTGTTATTATGGGTAAGAAATGGAATATTTAATTGCCTATATTTGTTTTCAGGACTCGCAAGAGACGCTCTTGTTTGAGTCTCTATAGGGGAAGGAAAAAAACTTTGGCTTGCTTTAATTATGAAACCAATGAAAGTGAGAAGCGATGAAGATGCAAAAGAAGATTTAGCATCAAGTACTGATAAATATGACAAAATTAATAACAATAAATCGGGGATACATATTTAAACAAGGTTAGCGTAACCGTCCATCAATTTTTTGCGTCACGGCAAATTCAAAATGCATTATTATGGCTTGAGTAGAACATATTAGGTGGTTTCCAACAGTCATTTGGCTTTGTATGATCGTATGTAGGTTATGCCTATTTACCCCGACGTTATCAGGCAATGTAGACCATGACAACAATAAACAAATTACTAAATTTTGTGTGGTTTTGAATTTCAAACTAGACAGTTTTTCGCCATTTCATGTCATCCCCAGGCGTCAATTTGCAAAGACTACTTTCAAAATATACATCACTGAATGCATCACCGAATGCGATGCTTACATAAATCGTTCATCCTTTCATTGAAACTTAGTAGTATAAAATAGTGCACCAACCTTAGTTTTCTATTTCATCGCGGTCATTTAAATTATTGAACGTAGCCGTCCAACCTCGTTTTCAGATGTGGCGTAACCGACATGCTAAAAACAGGGTGATTAATGTAAAGGGCGCTTGTAAGTTTCACATTGAATTATTACTTTTTTTGACATTGATATGCAACAAACCCTCAGTTAACAGGATGATATAAATGTATTTTATTGCGTTTGAGTCACGCAGTACGAATTAGCAAGAAAATGACTTCTATTTGTTCGTTTAACGTTATGAATATAGAACGGTAATTGTAAATGCAGTATTACTGAGTGAACGGTGTATGTATTAGTGAATAAGATCACTTCGGCTCTAATGCTGTGGTCACACTTGCCGTGTAGGCTCACCGTTCGCCACCGTGTGGCTAATTATGGCAAGACGGTGACGATTCAGCGACGGTCGCATTTCTTTTTGAATTTATGACCGGGTTTATACCGTGCTATACCGGGTCTGCACCGGCTTTATGCCGACCTAGTACCGGGCTAACGTGTTTAAAGAGTAGTGGCTTACCATTGTCACCGTGTTTTCAACGAGTTTATACCTTCCTTTCACCGGGTTTTCACCGGTCGGAACGCATTGGTAACGCATTGGTACCGCAAAACCGCATTGAAAACGTCATGAAACCGCTCTCTATAAATCACTCATCTTTGGGACTAGTCTGTATGTGAACATAAGTTTGGACATCTGTCTACTCTTTTCAATTTATTGTGGGTATACCTGTGCGTATAATTTTCTAACCGTTGGCTCTAGGTTTTATAATAAGAGGAGTTGGATGCTAAAACTTTAACAAGAGACAGGGTAGTTAGTTTGCTTGAAAGTCTATATGAGTTTCATATAATTATGATTTATATGAAACTCATAGCTATAGAGTTTCAAGCAAACTAACTACCCTGTCTTGTGTTAAAGTTTTAGGATCCAACCCCTCTTATTATAAAATCTAGAGCCAACGGTTAGAAATTTTTTCATCTACTCTTGTATAGTAAATAAGAACCAAAGAACACAAATGTCTTTGTAAAACAAATTGCTTGTCACAGAAGATATGTTTAACGTGTAATTATTGATATTCAGGATGATCCAAAAAGGTAACCTCAACAAATCTTTATATTTCAGTCATCCAGTATGGGTTTAAGATCGTATTTCGCACAATTAAATCTTATTCAATATAAGTTTCATTGGTCTACTCAAAAACGGTGAACATTTCATGGTATGTTTTGGCATTTGGAGCATGTTTTTTTTAAATGACCATTTTGGAGCATGTTTTTTAAAATTACCATTACGAGCTTGATCATTCGAAATGACCAATGAAAGAACAGTGAACAAAATTCATTTGTGCCAAATATGGCTTAAAACCCATATTAGAAGACTGAGTTATTAAAACTTGTTTGGGTTACCTTTTTTGTCTGACCCTGTACACGGTGACCAAGAGTTAACAGTGCAAATCGGCCCGGTCGTGTTTTTTTAACTCTTTAGTCGTGTTTTTTTTGAAAATTTGAGAGGTAGGTTGATAAATTTGGTCATGAAATTGCTGTCACTTGACTTTATGTAAAAGTAAGTAATTTATATTGCTTTCCATACTATATATCTTAACTTCAGGTATTCGTAAACGTGTTATTTGCACGAATCGTATGCTATAGTCTTGTTATATCGGGAAATGAGCAATTCTGTCAGTGTTATACATATTTTTGCCTGAAAATCACTTGCCTGACTTGTATTCAATGAATACATCGATTCATAAGGAAAGCATTCACAATATGTGCGAAAATCAAAAGTTAGAAGAGCTAAAATAAGTAGCAATTGACCGAATAATATTTTTTAGATTAAACTCTTTAGACGTGTTGAAAAGATTGCGGTTAATGACGTTGACCTGTTAGTGAAACGTTCTAGACGTGTAGAGACATTGAGGTTTAACGATTTGGAAGTGGGAAACAGCACAATTAACATTATGTATTTCCCAAAAAATGATCACAATGTGGAAGAAGTTGTTGTCTGAGTGACACTATCTTAATTATAAATGATTAACAATAATCAAATGTACGACATAAAATGTCAAGATTGATCTATGGGATCAATACCGAATTTGATACTTAAATCAAAATGGTTAGAATCAAACACGCATGGTTAATGCAAGCGATCTTTGCCTCGTCGCTCGTCATTTTGAAAATTTTACCAGTCATATTATTTTTTTAATTGCCCTGTCGCTCATTAAATGGCTCGTTGCTATTTTTGAATTTGCCTCAAATACGTTTTAAAACGTCCCTATTGGCCTTAAACTCACTTTCCCCTGTCATGAACGTAAATAAATTTATTTAAAATGAGAGGAAATGTTTAGTTTGTGATGCACTACATGTAAATGCATATATATGATCACCTAATGTAAGGAATAACTCCACCGTTATTAAAATCGTATGCTCAATATCTATTAGGTTTGCCTCAGGATTTTTAACAATTTGATTCGATGTTATTCCCTAATTCGCCTCACACAATGCAATACAATTTCAATTTTAATTTTCAAATTGCAATAGGTAAAAAACGGTACATATGCTGCTATCGTTCTATGAGTGATCTATGAACTGTACTGTAACATAGTTTTCTAGCGAATTAAATTACAACATCTGTTGATCTTGTTAAATCATATATCTGTCTTTTTTATTTATTCTTTTTTATTCATATCTTGACTACAAATTACAATAAACGGGTAACACATAATGTATATTCCCGTGTTTTATACTAATACATGAACAGATGGTGGGGATCTGCTTGTGTAATAATGCATACTATTTGTTTCTGGTTAATAGTGTGTGTCGCACTAGGCCCGCAAATTATTATAAAACCAACATAAACTATAAATTATATTATTGATTAAAACAGGATCTTAAGAGGTTCTGGACAAATCATTTGATTCTGGACTTGTCATATTTTTTTTTCAACGAAATCACATCCAAGGGTTGAAGTTTTATTAGCTATTTAGAGAGTGAGTCCTGCCTAGTATTAATTTCAATAAAAAAGTTAAAATAGAACCCTATTTGAGAGTCAATCTAATACTTACATTACATTGATAAATTAAGGCAAATCCTGAAATATTTTTAAAGTGCGTTTTTTAATCAAATATTATCCAGCAAGTATTTAAATGAAACGGTCTTATTTAAATACAAATCATAACATGATATTTTTTATGAAACATTTTTCAATGAAATTCAATTGAAGGGTCAAGATAAAACGAGCTAATTTAGGTGAAAACCCTTACATGATGATGTGTTTTCATAACTTCTTTCATAAAATTCCATCAAGGGGTGAAGATAAAATGATCGAATTTAAGTGATTTAAGGATCACGAGAATATGTTTTCTTTGATATTTTCTATGAAATCCCATCCAATGGTCAAGGTAAAATTTTGATTTTGATTTTGATTTGGTCACGTGTTCGAAAGATCCATATAAGGCCCATAGAACCATATAGGAACGTCATTTTGAATGTCACGTGATAGATCCATATAAGGCTTTTAGAACCATTTATGGAAAGATGAGGGAAGCCCCTGACACCTGTTTCACGATTTTTATGCACTTCATTATTGTACCGAAGTTTGCCGATTCGATTCGTCGTATTTCGGAATCCTGGTGACAATTTTATACTCCATTGGAGTATTTTTGACCTACTTCTTATGACGGAAATTCCCGAGCCTTGTTCGGATTAATCCGGATTTTCTGACCTACTTTATCTACCGAGATTTCACGAGTTAACATTCATCTCATTCCGGAATCCTGGTGACAATTTTATACTCCATTGGAGTATTTTTGATCTACTTTTTCTGGATTTTGCCCTACTTATTATATTTTGACAACAAGCAAATCAAAAAGTTCGACATGAACGGGTCTCGATCAACTAACCTAGACTAATGAAGCCAGGCACGCTAACCATGAGGCCAATGAGCTACCGATATGAAAGAACAAAAGTATTATATATTTATACCGAGCGTCAATTCAAAATGATCCTCACTTTTGTCTCCACTTAAATACGACTCGTCAGTTGTATCCAGAATAGTAGAACGCCTATGGCGCTAGTGAATAACCAGCAAGTCCCAGGTGAGTGGTTCGTATCCCTCCGTGATATACTATTTTTGTTTTATTAAATACGACAGAAAGGAGCAAGGTGTAGGTTGAAAACAAGACGTTAGTTTGTTTCAAAACAGTTTGGAAACATTAATCTCTGGAACATTATTTTTTCAACACTGATACAAATTTCCCTGACATGTCTACCGTTTCAAAATTCCCGGTCATCTTTGGCCCTTTTGACCTAATTTTAAAATTACCTGACATTTCCAGCACTTGGAAAATCAAGTCAATTTCCCTGACATTTCCAGGTGTGTATGAACCCTGGAAATATCCAACTGGCTCGCCCTATGAATCGCTAGCACAGATTGGATTGATTAGTGTTTCAAAATGGTGGACGAAGTGTTTGATTAGATAATTTACATATTAAGCTTCTTAAAGGGGCAACAAGGCCTGTACATAGAAAATTCGAAATTTTTTACATTTTCTGAATTTTTAGGGCAACATTTGGCTTTAACATCTTTTTTTATACATTTTAACATTAAGCAGTGCAAATTCAGTTCAAAGCTTCTATAAAGTGAGTCAAACTTATAGATTTTGAAAATCCGACTCGTTTAAAGAAGAATATCAGCAGCTTAAATCACGCCTTGTGATCATACAAAATGGATGGAGGGGGGGGGGGTAGGCGATTTCTGCAAGAAAACTCAACAAATTTGGAAGATTTATTTTTTTCAAGATAAAATTTACAACTGAATTGCCAAATGAATAGGCGCAGTGCATGGCAAAATATGTAAGGTCTTCTAGTATTTTTTGAACTGATACGCTTCTAAGATATGAGATCTATTATAAACGGCGCATCATCATCATCATCAACGTGCAAAAGTCAATGTTTTTGCTATAAATCAGGCAACAATGGTCTACACGACCTGTAATAAATAGGCATGAGGGGCGTTATTAGAGAATTTTCGTTATAAGTTTTTTAAAAACTTAGACGTATACTTATAAACCCAATAAACAAGGTGTTTCATAATTTCCTAATTCGTCGGGAAATATCTCCTAGGACGGTAATAAAAAGGGCCAATGGCATACCATCCGTACCCCCTTGATGTAAAGCATGTTTAGTTGTGTCATATGTGTTTTCTAGAATCAAATAGGCTGATATAGCACACGGGTTTTACAGATTTATCTACTCTCAAATATATTTTTTGTAGATGATCGTTTTGAATCACCTTGTAGAAATAACGTAGGGAGAATTAGTTCAGCTAATGACTGAGTCGAGCTATTTGATTGGATACTATGCCTATTCAGCCGATTAATTTTAATAAGCCATTCTGGTCAGTAGGTCCACACATATACTATGCGGAGATCCAACTCTGTAAGTTTATAATCTGCGTATAAAGGCCCTTTTATACGTAAAAACTTAAAAATTGACCTTATAATTTCATGAGAACTTTGAAATGATCGACTCGTTCGTGTAGTGATTCACTTTAAAGGGTCTTGTTTATCGTACACTACAAGGACCCGTCAACTAGCATTTAGTTTATCGTGTTCATAATTGACACTAGCAAAGGACATTGTATTCGCAGTCCCTAGTTGATGATGGAGCTTGACTATATCGGGAATAGTTATGCCCCACTTGGTACAGATTATGAAAATCAATTTGAATTGATTTTAGTTCGACAAGACCCTTTAAACTATAAGTATACGTATAAGTTTTTGAAATAACTTATAACGAAAATTCTCTATTATCACAACACTGACATTGCTCACTTTTTAAAGTTGTTTCAAAGCGTTATATGTAAATGGGCGTGTGGAAGGCCCGTGGGTGGCAATAAAATAACTTGAACTTCAAATTAAAATATATATAAAATAGTATATTTCAAACTTCAATGTTTAAAATACAATGCTCTGTAATGTACAACATGAACTCTTACAACAAGTACTGACAAGCCAACACCCAATGCAAACTCAGCTACATGTGAGTGAGAAAGACCATATAGGGGAACAATAGATATATAAAACTGACACAGTTTGCATAGTTGAATAACTGGTTTCAATAAAAGGTGAAAAGTGAACATGGTATTAAAAGAGTAAAACTGCAAACAACCTGCTTAGGGACCTGTTATATTGAGATGAATAGGGATTGATTAATATGAACAGTAATAATATAAAATGTGAAAATGACCATGTAATGCCTTGGTCACATAGGCTCCGATTTTCACTACGGCGCCCGGCCGATGAGTATTTTGTTCGAAATCGGCCGGCGAGCCCGGGCATCGTACGGGCGCCGGGCGATGATCGCCACTCATCGGCCGATTTTTAGACATCGTACGGGCGCCGGCAGAGTTTTATCGCGGAGATAAAAGTTGCCGATGTCTTGGCGATTTTTTCTCAACCAAACTCATCGGTACCTACCCGGCCGTGTCCCGCCCGGTCATCGTACGATTATCTTACGGCGCCCGGTGGCATCGCACGGTCATCTTGGGATTTTGCGTGCTGATTTGTTTGATAAATCTTTATATTGATTATACTTATAAAGTGATACAAAGGTTTTAAAAAGAATGAGGTAAGGAATTATAATTACTACACACTGTCGGAGATTTTTTATAAAACATAAATGGAACGATAAGGCTTACTGTAAAACAATGACACACATTTGAATGGCTGGGTGGGTGGGTTGATCTAGTCGTTCTTATATTGACATTAATCGTGTATGTCTGTCATACACATGGGACAGAGTGATAGGCCTACATTTTATGCGTATATTTACTCATGCATGTACAGTACCTTTACAAATCATTTATTTTAAAAATCTTCTGAATGTTTTTGTGAGTACAGTATTTTCAAGGGTCACAATTTTAATACGAAAGTTCACTGTCTCAATTACAGTTAATATGCCAAAGGCTTTAGGATAGAGGGGATAAGGCAAATGGGCCATATATGAGGAAGGCCTTGGGAAGACAGGTGGAAAAAGACAATAACAATGCTAGTGAGCTGTTAAGTTGTTCTGTACGGGATATTTTCTCATCTGTCAATCATCGCGCACTTTGATGTTCCACTTTATTAATGGTTTGTGGTTTACATTTTTTGAGTGTTTTATACTTGCCTAGGACTATCTTCTGTAATTTTTCAATGGTCAAAAAAATTTTCGAAAGTGGGGCAAAACTGCCCATGGGTGGGGCAAAACGGCCCACCCTCTGTTACATGAGTTTTAAAACCAAAATAAATCAATTACAAGACTCATCAGGCCCGTTGCCAGGATTTGCCAAGGCGGGGGGGGGGTTCAGTTTTCAAAAATTTCCAGGGGGGGTTCACATTTGACAAGTTTAGCCCAAATATGGCTAAAATCACTTGAGAAGTGCTCAAAATGGTGAAAAACTGCATGATTTTGAAAGAATTTTTGGCCAGGGGGGGTTCGTCCGAACCCTGTGAACCCCCCCCCCCCGGCTACGGGCCTGCTCATCCACACACATCTTATCTCAGACGTTCAAACCTTTGACAGATGAAGTATTCCTAACCCCTACCATAATTCTAGTCATTCGATATGTGTCGGAAGGAAATAAGGTACAAACCAAATGTTAAAATCGTTATGTTTGAAAATCAATTGTTCTTGTACAATAAGATTTTTGTATTTTAGAGATACTCGTGGGAGGGGTAATTTGCAAAAAAGAGAGTGAAAAGTAGAATTACCTCTTACGTAAAGCGAGACGCTGCTTGGTTAAAAATGGGGGGGGGGTGGAGAAGGTTGCGGAAATTTCAAAATTCGATTATGTGACTTTTGAAGAACCATCTTTTTATAGTTCAAAATATATTTCGATGGGCCACTTTGCCCCAGGGGGCCGTTTTGCCCCATGTTCCCTTACTCCACTTGAAATAGAAGAAAAAATTACCAATTTCTTTGAAGATAGGCCATATTTTTATGACCAAACAAATTCTCTTTACGAGAACAGACAAAAGAAAGATGCAGAAATAGGGGATTTTGCTAATAGCATCGGATGGACAGGGAGTAGACATAGTATTTGTTTATATGAAAGATCTAAAAATGAATTAAGGTCAGGGTGCACTTTGATGAAAAGACCACGTGTAGTATGGCAAGTGATTTAAGACGGTCATATCTTTCACCATGAGTACTTTCTGGGCATAAATACAGTGTTTTTATTAAAACAATATGTTTTCTTTCAATTGAAGTACCCGTGATACTAAAAATATCAATCAAACAATTTGAAAAATTATGAATAGGGACCATGTCAGCTTTTTTTCTAAATATTGAACCTATTTACTCAAAAGAGGATCTTCTTTTTCTGATTTTTATTGCATGAAAACATTATTATCCTGGAAGTCCTGTCTATCGAAGTATTTCGTTTTCAAATCTTGCATTCACGCCATGTGGAACAGGCATACCGGGTCATACAAGAATTTTGTATAAATCTAAAGGCCTGTAGATCGACCGATGTCCTGGCGGGTGCCGTACGGCCATCGGCAGATCGCCTTGCGATACCCGTGCGATGTCTTTCAGATTAAATTGATTGCGGGCGCCGTACGATGCCTGTACTAATGTGACCATACTCACGATTAGATCAAGACATCGGTGAAAAGTCACCGGCGCCCGGTCGATTTAGAAATCGGCCGATGACTACTCATCGGCCGGCGCCCGGTGGCTATGTGACCTAGGCATAACATATACAAAAAATAACCCCATTGTTACAAAATCACAAAAAGTGAAATATCTATTCTTGTATTGCATTTTCGTTCACTGGACATATTTTAATTTGCATTGCTATTAGATACATTTTAAGGGTGATATGAAAATTGAACCACGAAAACAGATGTACTTTAAGTTAAAGGGAACTTTCTACCATACCCGCCATGCTATCTGACCCGAACGAGCCACCTTGTGGTGAGATTGGTAACTACCTGCTCGCATCTGCGTTATTACGCAGAGACATAAACGTATACACAAGGAAACGATAGGAGATAACCTATTTTATCTCTGTATGCATTTTAACTTTAATACATCGTTGAATCGAATTTGTCCAAAGGTCTTGAAACGTAAAATACCTAAATATTTATCTTTGACCTTGGGATGACCTTGTACAAGAAACATTAATGTTGACCTCGGTTCATCTAATCATAATTCGCCAAGGGCCATAGTATCATCAAACGCCAAATACCTAGACATTGATCGTTTACTTGGATTTAAATAATGCCTTGGTCACATTGGCTCTGATTTTCACTACGGCGCCCGGCCGATTGAGTATTTTGTTCAAAATTGAATACAATATTGAACAAAACACTCAATCGGCCGGGCGCCGGCCGATGGATCGGAGCATATGTGACCCAGGCATAAGGAGTATGATTTTAAAATTGGCTAGGTCGTGGTTAAGCAACAATAGTATGTTCGAAATACCGCTGTGTAATGCCTGGATCACATTTGCTGCGAGTATTTTGTTCAAAATTGAATACATTTCTGAACACAATACTCAATCGGCCGGGCGCCGTAGTGAAAATCGGAGCAAATGTGACCAAGACATAAAACAATTGAATAATACTGTATCAGTTTCACATTTACAGCGGTCAAAAACATTTACAAAAAAAAACGCCAGAGTTGGCAATCATATAAAATGAAACCAATCCCGCTGTGATTCATAGAAATAACTAATTTACTGCATTGAGTTCAATGTTATAACCATGTCGATTTACATGATTGTCCGATTCATTGTACCAAATTTAAACCTTGACTGTTCTCCAGAAAGCAATAAGCTGACATATATCATATTTTACATTTTAATACAACTGAAAAGATAATAAATGTTTTAATATAAAGTTGACGTAGTTATAAATGTTTTCAGCGTAAAATCAAAGCACAACCATATAATTAAAAACATTACGCTGGGATTCCAACTGGATACAACTGACGAGTTGTATTTAGGTGGCCTAAAGTGCTGCTTATTTTTTCGTGAAGCCACTCAGTAAAATTACGATTTCTCTGCACCCTGATGTTCAATCAACATCATTCGAGTATCTATATGTTCCTGACACGTTCGGGCATCCGGTTATGACAACGTCTACCCAATGTTTGCACGAGAAATTGACGTAATTCATGACTGAAATCGGGAAGACAAAAATATGTGATATTCTTTCAGAATTGTTTATAATAACTATTTACAAAAACGTTCCCGAGACACAATCCATTTAGGTAGGGTTTGTTTTAAAGTCGAAAAGCCCCAATAAGACAATACAAACCCAGATTAAACCCAGAAGAATGCAGATTTCATGTAATGATTTACGTTCATGTAAACAAGGAAAGTACATATAATCCCCATATAAAACACTGGCCTACGTGACATGTAAACACAGGTTCAAATTGAAATATAGAAAATTTTCAACATAGCATTTGCTTCTGTGTTCTGTATGCCCCTCTACCTGCTAATAAGGCAATGTATCTTCAAATAAAACCTTAGCCAAGTAGATAAGGGTCTCTGGAACACTTTTGTAAATAGTTTTCACAAGCAATTTCCGGACGCCCAAACGTGTCAGGAACACATATATATTTGAATGATCTTGATTGGACATCAGGTTGCAGAGAAATCGTATTTTTACTGAGTGGATTATTGAATTTCATAGATCTAGAGGCCCTTCAGGAGTGGAAAACTTAAATTATCAGAGATTAATGTTTCCAAACTGTTTTGAAACAAACTAACGTCTTGTTTTCAACCTACACCTTGCTCCTTTCTGTCGTATTTAATAAAACAAAAATAGTATATCACAGAGGGATACGAACCACTCACTTGGGACTTGGTTATTCACTAGCGCCATAGGCGTTCTACTATTCTGGATACAACTGACGAGTCGTATTTAAGTGGAGACAAAAGTGAGGATCATTTTGAATTGACGCTCGGTATAAATATATAATACTTTTGTTCTTTCATATCGGTAGCTCGTTGGCCTAATGGTTAGCGTGCCTGGCTTCCATAGTCTAGGTTAGTTGATCGAGACCCGTTCATGTCGAACTTTTTGATTTGCTTGTTGTCAAGATATAATAAGTAGGGCAAAATCCAGAAAAAGTAGATCAAAAATACTCCAATGGAGTATAAAATTGTCACCAGGATTCCAGAATGAGACGAATGTTAACTCGTGAAATCTCGGTAGATAAGGTAGGTCAGAAAATCCGGATTAATCCGAACTAGGTTCGGGAATTTCCGTCATAAGAAGTAGGTCAAAAATACTCCAATGGAGTATAAAATTGTCACCAGGATTCCGAAATACGACGAATCGAATCGGCAAACTTCGGTACAATAATGAAGTGCATAAAAATCGTGAAACAGGTGTCAGGGGCTTCCCCTCATCTTGCCATAAATGGTTCTAAAAGCCTTATATGGATCTATCACGTGACATTCAAAATGACGTTCCTATATGGTTCTATGGGCCTTATATGGATCTTTCGAACACGTGACCAAATCAAAATCAAAATCAAAATTTTACCTTGACCATTGGATGGGATTTCATAGAAAATATCAAAGAAAACATATTCTCGTGATCCTTAAATCACTTAAATTCGATCATTTTATCTTCACCCCTTGATGGAATTTTATGAAAGAAGTTATGAAAACACATCATCATGTAAGGGTTTTCACCTAAATTAGCTCGTTTTATCTTGACCCTTCAATTGAATTTCATTGAAAAATGTTTCATAAAAAATATCATGTTATGATTTGTATTTAAATAAGACCGTTTCATTTAAATACTTGCTGGATAATATTTCATTAAAAAACACACTTTAAAAATATTTCAGGATTTGCCTTAATTTATCAATGTAATGTAAGTATTAGATTGACTCTCAAATAGGGTTCTATTTTAACTTTTTTTTTATTGAAATTAATACTAGGCAGGACTCACTCTCTAAATAGCTAATAAAAATTCAACCCTTGGATGTGATTTCGTTGAAAAAAAAATATGACAAGTCCAGAATCAAATGATTTGTCCAGAACCTCTTAAGATCCTGTTTTAAGAAGATACTTTTTGAGTTTTAACTTCTAGCAGAAATACGAGATAGTAAGAATTTAGTTTTTCAATTTATTTTAGTACTAGATCGTGGATAGGGATGTCAATTCTGAACAGATCAGTCGGATGAACCTTCTCATAATGTTCAAGGAAAGTGTTCTTATGAGCGCTTTTGAAAGAGCACGCGTGGCAGTTATTCCGAGGAACTGAATTTACAAAATATTTGAATAGTCATGTAGTACAAACACTTATCTTCAAAGTACTAATACGATTATTTTCAGAAGCACAGACAAATTATTAAGCAACAAAACATGGTCAATGTGAACAATATTACAAGACAATTCAAAGTCGTTAATTTTATCACGTCTAAACGTTATCTTTACAATTCCAAAACGTTAACATGCTTATTATAAGACACGTCCATGACGTTATATTGCCCCTTCTCCATAGTTAACTCCACTTTCTACATTTACGGTCATTTATGGCAATTTTAAGATAAATACAGTTAAAATATTTACACGATCTTTAGAGTAGTGAATATTATTCCACGTTGTTGAATGGATTGTCTGTTTAAACTTGATTAAATAACACTAAATGCAAATTAAGTACATATTTCTGGCACTTTTGGTATATAATTGCGATTGATATGAAGTATGATGGATTTATCCCCAAAATAGATTCGTGGGTATGAAGAAGAACATCTTAAGTAGAAGTCAAGATATGTAAGTTTGTAAAATATAGAATATTCTTACCATTTTGCTCCGTTCTATCGAATGTCGCATCCCATGTTCTTATAAAACACGACTAAAGAGTTTAAAAAAACACGACCGGGCCGATTTGCACTGTTAACTCTTGGTCACCGTGCTGTATAACCTAACAAGTCTCAATTGCTCTATATCCTCGGAAAATCATGACCAGGAGTATACGTATTCATATTTTCCTGTCTTGCCATGGTACAGACCGGCCTCGCAGTTACACCAGTGCCGGAGGAGATTGCGTTGTTTCTTGCCTTCCCGGTTGTCACGATTCGGGCCCCCCTGTCTTTGTGTATCTTCAAGATTTCTAGCTCCCCTCCAATGTCCAGCTGGGTGTGCGTAATCACCATGCTGGTTGATGAGTTGGTTTTGGATTTGGGGATACCTCATGCGCATCAGATTGTGTAGTACCATACAGGTCCGGACAATCAACCGAACAGTTGAAGGAGCATGGCCCATGGTCGTCAGTAACACTTGAAAACGGTTCGCCATGATCCAGAAAGTTTTTTTTACACAGCGACGTGCCCTTGACAGACGGTAGTTTTTCTTCCACGTTCCTTACTTTGCCACCATACGGCTTCATCATGTTTGGTGTGAGGGCGAATGCATCATCTCCTATAAAGAAATACGGTACCTCCTGGTTGTCGTTTGGGAGTGGAGAGGGGTCGGGGAGATTTAGGAAAAAATCAGCTATGCCCTGCTTGAGCTCTGAGGCATTATAAATTTGAGCGTCAGACGCTGCCCCCTTCCCTAAAAATACATAACAGTTGCATTTATGAAATGAACAGCGTTCAGTTTCACCTTATTAAAAACGTGCCATGCGCTTTATAGAACATTTTGAAGTATTCTTTCTAACCATGTTTCTAGAAAAATTCAAAAACGTTGTGAAACTTTAACGTCATACTTTATCTTGACATTCCACAGATTTTCCAGGGAATGTTGATGCTCGCTCTAGGTTTAATTTGATTCACCGATCGTCTCTCAAAATCCAAAAACATTTACGAAATATTGTCTTCAAGAAATATGTTGTTTTGTGTAAATTATGTAATGGTCGTCTAAAACAAATAATTTTATTTTTAAACTGACGAACTTGCGATGTGTAACTGAATTTCATTGAATTAAGAGACGTTGTGTTTATAAATGGTCTCTTTTTGTCATGAAACACTTACCACCAAGATCGGCCCAGATAAACTTGTAGTCAGAGTCTACCAACGCCATTAACACAACAGAGTAGAAACCCTTGTAGTTGTAGTATAGGGAACCCGACTTTGCAGGGCATTTCATTGCGACATGCTTCCCGTCCAGGGCACCTATGGTGTTTGGGAAGTTCCAGCGACTCAAGAACCCGTCAGCTATCGCTTGCCTTGCAGCAGGAGTGGTCGGGGGCATCATCACCTCATCCAGGTACTCATCCACTATCGCTTGACACACTTCAGCTGTATTGAAGATCTCTGTACTTCGCACCCGATGCCAGATGACGTAGCGTCACTGATAACTTTAGGCCTGGTTCGAGAGCCTCTCGTAGCCTGGTATGTTGTTTGGTAAGGCGATGCTCAACTCTGTTCAATATTTCATCAAATATCTCCGGAGGCATCCTGAGAAAGTTTTTAAAGGCTTGTGGATCATCCCTCCTAAGCTCTACCATCAACTGGTCATACAAGCCAAATTGTCTGCGACGTTTCACCCATTCTCTCGACCATACAATTCTACCTTTCCTTGCCCTTTCCTGCTGATGTCGACGAATGTGATTGTCAATTCCTAAGTCAATTTCACCCCGCTCTCTCTGAGTAATGGCAACCATGTACATTAAACGAACCTTTTCAGGACAATCCATGATGAAGACTGACAGTCTGACTCGACCAAAAGTGTCACATGGTCAGGAGTGAATAAATCGAAGAGGAAAAAACTACAGAAACTGCAGAAGACGGTGACAAGCTGCGTCATTAGACGGTACGATTTCGAATTCACGGTAATAGGATGTTAGGAGGATGTTATGAAGCCGTTATAAGGCCGTCAACACGTCAATGGACTGTTACCTAGGTGTTAAGCGGCTGGTACCGTGAAAACGCTTTTAATGTGACATTTCAAACACCCGTTGGGAGCCCGTTTATTGGATGGTACCAAAGCGGTAAACTGTCGTTCGCAACCCGTCGCTGATAGAGTCAACGTCCCCCATCGTCCCATCACCGCCTTGTGAACGTGTCCTTAACGGCCGCACCGTTCTCATACCATTCCCATACCGCTATCGCCGTTCGCAGCCGAACGTTAGTCAAACGGAAAATGTTTTGAGCATGCTCAAAAAATTCGCCGGGTGTGGATGGCCGGCAACGTTCCCTGAACGTTTTCAAACGGCCGGGAAACGGCCCACCGTGTGACCATGCCGGCCATCGCCGTCTGGCCATAATTAGCCACACGGTGGCGAACGGTGGGCCTACACGGCTAGTGTGACCGCTACTTAAGTGGCGAGATAAACGGACGCACAAGTACTGAAGGAATTCTCGGAACAAATCCCAACGAACGGAAAATAAAATGAAGCAAACAACAATCACTCTAAACAAAAAAAATCTATCAATTCAAAGAAAAACAACTTAATTTGGAAGAAAAATAGGCAGGGAATTGTAATACCCAAGATAAAAGGAATTATAGGATTTTCAGTATAAGGGGAATTGTAGAACCCATGGTGAGGGGAATTTTAGTACCCATGATACGGAGAATTGTAGTATAAACATGATAAATGTATTTATAGTACCCATGGTAAGGAGAATTATAGTGCTCAAAATGAAGGGAATTGTAGAACCCATAAAGGTAACTTTTACCATGATGAGGAGAATTGTAGTACCCATGATGAGGGGAAGTGTAGTACCCATGATGAGGGGAATTGTAGTACCCATGATAAGGAGAATTGTAGTATATTCATGATAAGTGGATTTATAGTACCCATGATAAGGAGAATTGTAGAACCCATAAAACTAATTTTTACTGCCCATGATGAAAGGGGAACTGTAGTATTTGAGACAAGGGGAATTGTAATACCCATGATAAGGGGAATTGTAGTACCAAAGATAAGGGGAAATATAGTACCAACGTTTAGGGGAATTGTAGCACCAAATATAAGGGGAATTGTAGTACCCAAGATATTGGGAATTGTAGTACCCATAATAAGGGGAATTGTAATACCCGAGATGAGGGGAATTGTAGTACCCGAGATGAGGGGAATTGTAGTACCCGAGATGAGGGAAATTGAAGTACCCGAGATGAGGGGAATTGTAGTACCCGAGATGAGGGGAATTGTAGTACCCGAGATGAGGGGAATTGTAGTACCCGAGATGAGGGGAATTGTAGTACCCATAGTAAGGAATAGCGAAGTGTTCAACATAAAGAAAATTGTAAATAATTACTCGTCAGAGTGGTAAGTTGTGGTTTCACAAGTGAATATTTAGAACACATGCATAAGGAATTGAAGTAAAAGGTAAGCAGTTTTATGCGTAATACACAAAATAACAATATTGTCAATAAGTATATAAGAAAAGCATACCTTCATTTCATGAAGAAATTTATATAGGTTGTATACTATTGCTGGGGAGATTTTAAGGTACAAAAGGCCGGGCGGAGACATGTCTATGAAAATCACTGTAGTAATGATAGAGCTTTTATTTTTTATTGTAGACAATAAGTTTACATAGCAGATATCTGGATATGGCGCAATGTTAGAATGGCATATACTGTATTATGCATGTTTTTGTTGTCTTTGAATTAAAATGAATTGAGTATATAGGTTTGAAAAGTACATATACTGGTTTTCAGTGGCTACCAAATCACTAAATGAAAAATGACAGCTTGAGCATCTAGATTTAATCACACAGCTTAAAGAGAAGCTTCCGGGTGTGATGAGGCAGCAAAGCCCCAAGCACAATAGGGTGATACGGCAGTGCATTCGACAGATGATCAACGTGGGCAAACAATTGCCCCGAAGTATGTATTTTATCAGCCAAAGCGGAGCACGTTGCTCTTCATCAAACTCATTTTATACAAACTCCAAACATTGCTGCTTCAGTTATTACAGCAAACTACGCAATTTCAATGAGCTTTATCCATGTAACGATAGTGTAGGTTCAGACAGTAGTGAAATCAGCCAAACGGACATTAGCGAAATCGACTTCTAAGAAACCTACATTTACAACAAAAATGATACAGTTTGTTATCAGATCACATGTTAATTCAGAATTGATAAAATTGAGAATTGCACAGCATATAAAGAAGGTAGCGAGTGCATCATTGTAGCAACATGATCAGTTGTTTTTTTCAGTTACTAACTTCATAATATAAGATGGTTTAAAAGAAGCAAAAGTAAGACTTTATAATATAAGATGGTTCAAAAGAAGCAAACATGAGCATCGAAGATGCGTTTTTCGAGCAATATTATATCACAAAATCATATGTGTTTAAGTTTAGTGATAAAGCTATAAGCTACACAACGTGTAGATAACTTATTGCGAAGGCCTTTAGGACATGCGATTACGACGATAAGTTGTTTAGAATGCACTATTTAAGACCAAGCGGTGCAAAAATGACCGCAAAGAAAGACATATCAGAATGGAGACTTTAATTAAAGATGGTTTTATTTAGCACACGTTATAAAAAAAGATTAAGTGTCTCAATGAATTTAGGGTAATAATTATAAAACTTGTATTTTAAGAATTTTCTATTTAAGAATCTTACTCAACAGTTTATGTAAATTTCTGTGCTTCTAATAATCAATATAAAATTCGCTTACATTGACACTTCACGCAGCCGCAGAGCCACATCCTAGTTAATGTTATGTTTCTTAAGTGAAAGTTAGAATAGAAATGTATTTTATTGCGTTTGAGTCACGCAGTACGAATTAGCAAGAAAATGATTTCTATTTGGTCGTTTAACGTTATGAAAATAGAACGGTAATTGTAAATGCAGTATTACTGAGTGAACGGTGTATGTATAACACCCCAGTCACATTTGTCGCACGGCGGCCGCAAGTCGACCGCAGATCAATTAAATCGGTGAATTTCTGCGGCGAGCGTAGAAAAACTACGCTCGCCTTGCGGCCTCCGTACGGCGAATGCAGATTTTCACAGGCCGCAGGGAAGGCGTAGAAATTATAATTCGGAGTTATAATATTTGGTCATTTCTGAGGTCCCCGTAGAAATCAACTGGCTCAACAAGATTGAATCATTATTTGTCAATGTTTCACGATCACTTTTCATTTGATATTACATCCTAGCACTATGAATAACATTTATAAATTGTCCTGATGTAAATAAAATGAAAAAAAGTATTATTTATCAACAGAAATTTAAAATTCACCGTGCGGCTGCCGTGGGAAATGTGACTGCAAAAGTATGAGAGCGCAGAAATTCCACGGCGAGCGTAGAAATGTTACTGGCCGCAGAAATGATAGACCGCAAGTTCGCCGTAGGAAATGTGACTGGGGTGTTAGTGAATAAGATCACTTCGGCTCTAAGCGGCGAGATAAACTAAGTCTATGTCTTTAGAATGTTTATGAAAAATTTTCGGACAAACCTTTTTCCTTATAACCTCAATTGTTGAGGATTTCAAAGATTTTTAGCATCATGCTCTCAACAGAATAATAATGGGCATTGATGAGTTTGTGATGCTAAAGATAGAAAAGGTTTTACAGGTGGTCGGAAAGTTTTTAATTTTGAAAATGAGATTTGTTAATACTACATTATCGAGAAAGCTTATCAATTGTCCATTATAAACATTTGTGTATATTTTCCTGCGGCGACGCAGCCGCAGAGCCACATTTTGGCAACCAGCATGTATATACGATAACATTATTGTATGTAAATAATACACTCGGTTTTTCTGCAGCAGCCGCAGAGCCACATCCTAGTTAATGTTATGTTTCTTAAGTGAAGGTTAGAATAGAAGTGTATTTTTGTGAATAGTTGTTTTTTCTAAAATTTCAAGACGAATAAAAAGTGCGACAAATTTATCTATTCTTTGCCATAAAGCCAGAAGAAGTGAGTAGCTCCGACCCACAATTCTTTCATATTCTATCGTATTCGGGGACTCCCCATAACGTCATCACCCGCATTACCTCAAATCAAATTGCAGGATGTGATCATGTGAACAATCATGCTGCGCATGCGCATGCGCATGCGCAAAGTTACTAGTATATTTGAAATCGGGGGGAATCATGGCGTAAACATTAGTTCAACATTAGCATTTCAAACCTACGGTAATACTTTTGAAGTTACTCGATCCATACTTGTAGAGAATACTCATAAAACTACAGCGAACATTTGGAGATCCATTTCGATGGCAAATGAGGCCTGTTAATTAAATTTGTTTTCGAACGTGCCAATACGAAAGGTCATCTTTTGGAAATCCCCCCCTCCCCCGATCGCACTATTGTACAAAACCAATGATTAAGCTATGTTCACATCAACGGCGAATGACACGCTTTAAATCGGCGAGCACAGCGCCGTCATTTTTGTTTACTTTTCCAAAATATCACGATCTCCTAAGTAATGTTACGCTCTGATACGCTCTGATTTACCGACTTGTTACTGTTTCTCACGCTTTGATCCCGCTTCGACCAGGCTTTGTTACGCTTGAAATCACGCTTTGATAAGCACAATTACGCTTTGATGCGATTATGACGCTTTAAAGACATGTTAATGAGACTTCTCCGTGGCATTTTTTCTTTATTCCTTTTTATTTTGAATTTTTTACACCATAGCATTAACTAACTACTCAATATGCAACGTTTCACCATGTAGAATTTTAAAATATTAAGTTTGAAAATTCCATTTTTATAATGGAGCTCAATGGGAAAATGACATAATTTGGATTATTTTCAAACGTAGCGGCGCGATTTTCTTAAAATTGACAGATATAATAAATATTGGTAAGACGAAATGTTTGAAGAAAAATGAAGAAAATTCACCGTTCTGGTTACGCAAAATATAGAAAAACGTGAAATAATCATAAAAACCTGTAAAAATAGATTGAAGGGGGTGATATTCATTTTTAATGTGCCTTTCACTACTACAGGGTGACCATAGTTTTGGTAATGGTTTATTAATTTTAAAAGCATATTATCTAGCATGTGTATCAAGCGGAAGTAATACAATAATTGAGTTATCATTAATTGGAATGGTATTATTATATTCCTTAGCAATGATGACAAAAAGGTAAAATCAATCATATCACATACTAGTTCTTACCATCAAATCGATCTGTTATAATGCATATAGTATAAACAGTATAGCAGTAGATCTTCAAATTCAAGAATTGAGCTAAATTGTAAGATAATAGATAAATTGCTAATCCGTTATAACTGTATAATCCCTTTTTCTGAATCATACTAAATTATAATATTTCGGTATGCTTATTTTAGCTGCTGTAGTTTAGGTCACTTAATTAGATATTCAGTTACATGCTGTCACTAGAGACACAACTTGACACTAAATAATCACTCAAAATAAACGATATGAATTCTTCATATTTTCTTTTTTTGTAATACATCCATTCTTGTAAATTAGCATTCGAAGCTTTTCAATGCAATCACGAATTTTGTAACCTGACCCTTAAAATACTTTTCAGGGGGAATAGTTTGTCCACTTGTAGCCCTTTTCTAGCCATATTTTCCTAGGCCTGCTGGAATACCTATTTCAGTGCAAGTTAAGCATTGTTTTCCCATTGATCATTTGAGTTCTCATGTCAATAACATTTGGAAATAAAAATGATAGAGAAATTTATTTCATTGTAAAAAATCAAAAATAAAACAAGGTTTGGTCAGGAAGGGGACAGGTGAAATCCTTGGGATATATGAATTAATTAATTATAAGTTAGAATCACATTCATGTTTCTACAATTTAGAGTAACCCTGTGTATTATTCGACCGTGCATGGTTATACCCGTGCAAAATATTACAAAAAGTTATTTACTTATTATCATAATTCAATGTGACAACATTAGTCTTATCTTCAAATTTGTATATGATAGTTTGCCTGTAAGGTTGGGCAAGCTGTCTATTACGTTGATAGTATACAATTGTTGACCTCTCCAGAGGTCAACCGGCAAAATTGTATACCGAGACTGTAAACCGAGAAGCTACTGTTGACAGAGACCGAAGGTCGAGGTCAACAGTGTTTCAAGGTTTACAGTCGAGGTATATGATTTTGACGGTTGACCGAATGGAGAGGTCTACAATTGTTTTGTTAGTCAGAAGAAACTAATAATACTCATATATACGACAGTCATCAATCATGGCTTCATTTCACAATCTTTTCTACGAACCACGCCAGCAATAATTTTTAAGAAAATCTGAAGACAGTGGAAGCTAAACTCTCTGTTTTCGGCACATAACTGCGTACTCACTAGTAAATTAATGTTAATTTTGCGTTTCTATTTGTATTGTTGCTATACTCGTCGTGTAGAAAAGTCAAAATATCACTTTCATCAACGTGTACAAAATGTCGGACTACCATGTTTTTTTCTGTAAACATTGTGACGTCATATTTCCCATAATTCACAAGTGTAGTACAGTAACATACGCGGTCAATAATATGATATCCCATGATGCACAAGTGAGGTACAGGCAAAAATGTTGACCGCTAATTGACCAATCAGATGCGAGTATTTACACTGAGGTACTAACAATATAAGATGTTGATTTTGCTCTATTGGGCTAATTCTACAATATGTACAGTAACATATATGTAAGGGAGCCAATATGTAGTCCAGTATGTAGTAAACAAAGGAGTATTTTGGTCAACTCAATACATCTGATAAACACTACATGAAGTGTTTTCTATGCAATGATTATATACAGGCTGCTTATTCATTGTTACTGCGAATTTCAAAAGCTTCCAAATTGTGTGGAATAGAGCATGCAATGTTTTTCAGTTTCAAGCAGGTTTTAGTTCATTCTGACCAATTGTATTTTCAGACTTATTAATTTCATAATTATGTAATAATGACTGTTTATCTGTTTATCTGTTTAACATGTCTTTAAATCAGGCTCTGATACGATTGCCAAGCTCTATTGTGCATTGTTACGCTCTGTTAAGCTCTGTCACGCATTGGGAAATGTCGAGAGCCGATTTCATGCCGCTTTTGATCCAATGACTATTTTAAGATGCAGTAGATCTATAAAACCATTGAATCTTTGACTCCCGAGAGAACACGAGAACACGATCTGAAGAAGATATGATGTTTGTCACACGGCGTGAAAGAGCGTGAGAGAGCGTGAGGAAGCTTGTGAAGCTAAACAAAGCCTAACAAAGCGTTTTAATCCTTCATTTAAGCGTCTCAATTCGTTGGAAAGCTTGAAAGTCCTTCATGAAAGTGTAACAAAGAGTGTCAGATACTGATGAAAGCGTCTGACCTCCTGTCATATCTTCATGCCAGATCGTAGCAAATCTTGAAACATCTTAACGAAGCGTGTCAAGTGGTAACAGACCATGAAGAGGCTGGGGTTCCCGCTTTGAACCGAGCTCTGTTAAGCTTGAAAGTTTGAAAATATTTTTTTATCATTCATTTACTATTTGTCATGACTTAAAAAGTAATTTTTAGAGATTTTTGAGAAGAAAAAAATTTTGAAAAAAATGTTGTGAGCATTTCATTTCTCAAATATTCAAATTTCCCGCCTTTTTTCAAAAAAAGTTGAAATTTTTTAATCATCAAATATTTCTTAATGCATTTCAAAAAAGATTATCTTTTTAACACCAATGCAAAGATTGAACAAGGGACACACTATTTCAATAATAAAATGCCATATTTAATGGGCCACTTCAATGTTTTAGCATATCAAAAATATTTTGAAACATTAGTGATGTCACAAAGGTACCAAAAACTTTTTGAAAAAAATTGAAATTTTTTGTTCGATGTCTATCTTTTCTCAATATGCTAGACTTCAATAATCAATCAATGTTGATTGTCTAATTAGGTTAAAAGGAAAAATATATTATGTTTTAGATATCATTGTACCATTGGTTTCTATGAGAACTAAAATTTTGAAATGCATTTTTCTCGAAACCATTTTCTTGCACTGATAAGTTCATTTCTCGCTTATTTATGAACCGATTTTCTTAATTTTTTCGGCAAAAAACATGTGAGGATGAATGCTATGCATTGATATGAATTGTGGCTAATTAAAAGATATATGTGACCTCTAAAAGTTAGTTTTAAATAAATTCACAAATTCTGGAACAAAAAGTCTATCAAAAACCACTTTTTGAAATTTAAAAAAAAAGTTTCACATATCACACTTTGATAACATTGGGTAAGACTACGATATAAGCCAAAGTGGTTTAAACTTTACACGGGGACTTTAAGCTTTCCTACGCTTTGGGTCAAGCTTTGCTTAGCTTATTTACGGTTTGTTAAGCTTTGATACGCACTCGGCACTTTAATCAATTCGTAACAGAACGCCCAAAATTTTTGAACTGTTTAAAATTTTTTGGCGCTCTTGCCGAATATCCCGCTTAACTCCGAGCTTTTCTACGATTTACATGTTAATCAAGCTTTGTTACGCTTTGGTGCTGCTTTACAAGCCGCTTGAAAGTGCCATCAAAGCGCCGCTGGTGTGAACGTAGCTTTATAGTGCAATGGCCGATCGAAAAGTTTCCTACAGTTGGCTCTCGATTTCATAATAGGAGAAGTTGGATGTTCAAACTTTACATTAGACAGAGTTTGCTTTAAACAGTTTGATTTTCATAAAAATTGGTCCATTGGGAGTGACTCTGAGTCAACACACATTTTCAAAGATTAAGTTAGGTGGAGCAGCGTTTTTTACAAAAAATCTGAGACCATCATAAAATGTTAGTCTCAGAAAGAATGTACTTTAAGCAGCAGTTTTGGAAATTTCTAACATTAAGTAGTGTCATCTGTCAACAGACTGTAGTAGTAATCATGTTTTGTAGGTTTTATGCTAATATTCATTCTCCTTCAAAATATTCACCCCAGTTGCAATGCACTTCCTATATCTGTCCACCCAATCCAAAACACATGTTTAAGGCCTTTGTATAAGAGATCGATGGTAAACGATGTTGGTAAATAATTTCCAGAAGCACAAATCAGCAGATATTTCATATAGAACGCTCCTCCACCTAACAGAGTCATTGAAAACATTTATTGACTCTGTGTCACTACCAATACTGGATGAGCGTGGTGTAAAAGTGGTTTTGAAAAGTAGCAAATTTCTCTTCATGTAGGTTATTTTATGGTTTATTTTTTTACATTGATTCTGAAATCATTTGTGTCTAGTTTTCAGCGTTTTTGGAAATATTCTTATTTATACCCCCCTGGTGTAATTTTAAGGGGAGGGGGTGCCTGGAAAGCCATATATCATTCCTAGAATATAGAGCCAATCATCTAGATTTTTCCCAGGTAATGATGTTCTTATCATATCCTACCATAATGACAAGTTTCATTAAAGTTGATCAACTGGTTGCTATGGAAATGGAGATCATATGTTAAAAAGTACACATTTTCGTCAAAATGTAAGATACCCCGTGAGACAAAACACATATTATTTTCATGAAATTGGAAGGAATCACCATGAAACCATTTTAGAAAATTTATTCAAAGTATATTAGATAATATTAAATCAACTGCTGTTTTATCTTATCCACACAGTGGAATCTATTGCTGATGATTATATGGCAATGCAAGTAAATTTAGAAAGGGGATGTGGCACTTTTCCAAATAATTCTTTATTTGTGTTCAACTCTTTGAAGAAAAAAAGTAACCATTTTTCCTGAAATTAACAGATGCTATTCACATCATTATTTTTGACTATCATGGAAAATTTCATTAGTGTTGGATTACTGGTTACTATGGTAAACAGATTTATACCCCGTTGGTATGATTTTAAGGGGGGTACTATGAAAGCCATCTATAATTCCTAGAATATACAACCTTTCATCTTGATATTTACAGGTAATCATCTACTTATAATGCACTACCACTATGGCAAGTTTCATTAATGTTTAACACTTGGTAGCTATGGTTACAGAAATAATTTATTAAAAAATACACATTAAGAAAATACTATGTATAATTCCTAGAATATTCAATTAATCATCTTGATATTTATGGGTAATCATCTGCTTATCATGTCTTACCAGTATGACAAGTGCCATCAATGTTGGTCATTTGGTTGCTAAGGTAACAGAAATCATTTCTTAAATTTTGCACATTAAGGGGGTACTATGTATAATTCCCAGAATATTTAATCAATCATCTTGATATTTACAGGTAATCATCTGCTCATCATGTCCTACCAGTATGACAAGTGCCATCAATGTTGGTCTATTGGTTGCTCTGATAACAGAAATAATTTGTTAAAAAGTGCACATTAAGGGGTTACTATGAAAGCCATGTATAATTCCTAGAATATTCAATCAATCATCTTGATATTGACGGGTAATCATCCGTTTACATATGTCCTACCAGTATAATAAGTGCCTTCAATGTTGGTAATTTGGTTGCTATGGTAACATAAATCATTTGCTAAAAGAGTACACATTTTCGTAAAAAATCTAAGACGCATGCAACCTTTGACATTCAGCACATAATATGTTCATCATTTTGGGAGAAATAAGCATGGAAACATTTCATAAAACTTAACACATCTCATCAATCAAAGCAGTGGACGCTTTATTGCCATCACTGGTCATCAACGGAATGTTTTACACTCAGAGTAATGCATGCTGTTGTTCTCAACTTTTTTATGTCTGCTGGTTTTTTCAACTGTTCATTGTTTTTAGAATTCATTAAGAAGGATTTCCAGTATTTTTAATTGGGTGTAATAGTTAATAATAATTAATATAGTATAATATAGTTTAATATATCTCTTAGTTTGTTTATTACAAGTGACGTGGTAACTTGTTGATGGCAAAATAGAGCCAAATTGGCCAGACCAACCCATTCCACCTGATGATCTCATAGACATATAGTCACATAAAGATTGCAACGGATGCTTTGACAGAAGTAGACATTGAAAGATCTATGAATGAGGATTTTGATGCAAATTATATAAAAGATGACTAAGTGAGATCAGTTCATAATTAACTATGTCCCTACGCATAATGTGACAGCCGCATTCTGCATAGTTTTATTATCATAAGCAAATACAATACATCAAATGGCCCAGATGAAATATCCATTGATTAAATATTATCAGACATACTCAAAATAGGTTTTTTAAAATGTTTTCATGCTAATTCCTCCCAATTCAATGAAGATTTTCAATGTCTTAGGATGTGTCTTAAAATTTTAAGAAATGTGTAATTTTTTAATAAATAGATTTCTACCCACATTTGACCCACATTGATGAAACTTGTCATCATGGTAGGACATAATAAGTAGTAGATTGTCTGTAAATATCATAATGATTGTTTTGATATTTAAGGAATTATAAATGGCTTTCATAGTACGCCCTAATTTATACTTTTTAACAAATGATTTATGTTACCATAGCAACCATTTGCCCCACATTTATGAACTTTTTATAGTGGAAGAACACCAGGTGAGTAGATAACTACCTGTCAATAACAAGATGATTCGTTAGATATTCTAGGAATTATATATGGCTTTAATAGTACATCCCTTAATGTGTACTTTTGAAAAAATGCTTTATGTTTCCATAGCAACCAATTGATACACATTGATGAAAATTGTCATGGTTGTAAGACATGATATGTAGACGATTACCTGTAAATATCAAGATGATTGGCTGTATATTTTAGGAATTATAGATGGCTTTCATTGTACCCCCATTAAAAATCATACCAAGGGGTATAAATCTGCACACTATAGTAACCAGTAAATCAACACTGATGAAACTTTCCATGATAGTCAAACATAATGATGTGAATAATATCTGTAAATAACAGGACAATTGGTTATTTATTTTCTTAAAAGATTTTGACACAAGTTAAGAATTCTTTGGAAAAGTGCCACGTCTCCTTTCTAAATTAATTTGCATTGCCATATAATCATGAGCAATAGATTTCACTGTGTGGATAAGATAAAACATCAGTTGATTTAATATTATCAAACATACTCTGAATAAGTTTTCTAAAATGTTTTTATGGTGTTTCTTCCCCATTTCATTAAAATAATATGTGTTTCGTCTCATGGGGTGTCTTACATTTTGACGAAATTGTGTACTTTTTGACATATGATCTCCGTTTCCATAGCAACCAGTTGACTAACTTTGATGAAACTTATTACTTTCGTAGGACATGATAAGTAAATGATTACCTGTAAATATCAAAATGATTGGTTGTAAATTCTAGGAATTTTACATGGCCTTCCTAGTACCCCTCTCAAAATCAAACAAGGGGGTATAAATCTGAATATTTCTAAAACACTGAAAAACTATACACCAGTATTTTCAGAATCAATGTAGAATCATAAACCACAAATTACCTACATAAAGAGAAATTTGCTTTTTTTCAAAACCACTTTTACACCACGCTCATCCAGTACAATAAACTAATTTACCCCCCTATCACACCAAACTAGTTCTTACCCGTTCTTGCCAGTCCTACGAAAACGTCGTAAAACGGGCTCAATCTGGCTGTGGTCGGGAAATATGTCTGAAATAATTAGCTTCTTCGTTCTTAAACAGTCTTCAATACGTCCATCTCGTTCGCAGTTCGTTCAGGTCGCACCACGTCGGTGTGCAACGTAGTAGAACGCGTACCTTAGTGTAGAAGGTCAACTTGACCTGATTACAGAACGGTATGGTCGCCATCGAATTTTGAATCGATTCAAAGTTCTAAATTCACATTCCCGTCTGAGAACGATCATAAAGTTCGTAAATAGACCTTAGAAAGTTGCAGCTACGTTCATTCCGTTCGCACACAGTTTAAAACCAGTTTTGAAGAACGCAGTGGCAACTTGTTTGGTGTGATAGCTATATTTTTGCTAACTCGTTCATAAGCAGTGTTAAATACGTTCTTAATCAGTTTAAACCCGTTTGCAATTAGTTCTACCTCGTTCTCAACACGTCCTCAGACACTTCAACTCGTTGTTAAAGCGTCCCTAGTAGGATTGAAGTACGACGGTTCCGTTCGTAGTACGTCCAGCTCGTCGTTAGTACATTGTCACTCGTTCTAATTGTAGAACGTGACGAGCACGAGAACATTTTGAGCATTGTCTAAGTTCTAGAGGACCTACCCGTTCGAGTACGTTCGATGAAGTTTGTAAATAGATCCCAAACGGTTCTGAGTAGGTCCAGTCCGTTCGTACACAGTTGAAGCCCGTTTTCGAGAACGTAGTGAGAACTAGTTTGGTGTGATAGTAGGGTTATATGAAACGCGTACTGTTTCAAGCAAACTATCTATCCTGTCTCATGTTTAAGTTTGAGCATCCAACTCCGCTTGTTATAAAATTTAGAGCCAACGGTAAAAATTTTTGATCGGCACTTGTATATATCACTGACTATCTCTGAATTTGTTTTGGTATAAGACCTCTAAATCATTATGAATATATCAGCTTATACTTTCAAGCGCCCTGTACTATTAAAGAATTTACATGGACTGCACCCTGTACAGATCAACGTTTAAAATGGCGTGCCTTGGTACAGACATATATTTTTGGACATGAAGTTAACTAATTTACAATTGGAATTGAATGAGTAACAATATGGACGAATTCCTTACTCAAAACATTCAAAGCTTTCAGAGTGGCAGTCAATTTACTCAAAAATGCCCTTGACGAAACTGAAAAAAATCTCGCTCATGCGCGATCGAGGTAGGATAGCCTTTGTTTCAAAGTGTAACAGCACGCCAAAATATGAGAACACGCGTACATGCAATATAATATGCAATTCAGATTCTAAAATGAAGTACTCATTCAAAAAGAAGCGAAGAATAGACTTCTTACTGTAAGCTTTGTATTGACCCCAGCCTGCTATTTCGCAGTCCCATTGCTGCCAAGCTGAATGTCGTTCACATTTCTCGTCATTAGAACCCCTACAAATACTTGTCGGGAGATCGCATGGTTGAACATTAGGTTTTGTGAAGTTAAATGTCGCTTTGACTTTGATCATTGCGATGTCATTTTCTTCTGGTAGGCCTTCTGCATTTTTTGTATAATTCTCATGGATCACAACACTGACAACTTCCATTACTTGACCGTTTTCATCAATCTTCTTTGCATGTGGTTTCAATAATCCAGCGCTTATTTTCCAATTTTTCAAATCACATTTTGAAGTTCTGAAAATAAAACGGCGCAAGACCAATAGGATAGTTTCTAAATAGCAGAAAAATCAATGAAATCTCGTACTGCCATCTTTTATTCAGCTTTTAACTCTGGCTAGAGCTCCATTCACTTACATGCTAAAATTTTGGAAAAGTGGCTTAATTTCATGATTTATCAAAGTGTGTTTGTTGAATCTGTATAAAACTTGAATGATATACCACATGATGACACTGTTTATGAACATGTTGTGATTAAACATGCTAATGTTGATTGACATACAAATAATCCACGGTTTTAAAGAATTTTAGCATTGCATCTATGGACATTTGGCCCAACTTTTTTTAAATTGTCATAGAAAATTATTCAAATTACATAACTGTGTAAATCAAAGCTATTTTAGGAGAAAACATTCCACTGAATTCAAATATACCATTTAAAAGAAGGTAATGTAAGTCATTAGAGGTCTAATATGCAAGTCTCTTAAAATCTCACGAAAAACGAGATTTAGCGAGATTTCAAAAGCTATATGGAAACTATACTAATAGGGTCAAGATTGCAGTAAAAAATCCCATTGACGACCATTATAACGTTTCATTTCATAATATATTCATGGGCACAGATCTAGCTCAGCGAAACAGTGCCCAGTGTTCATTGGAGTCTTGTCTAGCTTGCCGTTACAAAATTAGCATACGGTGACCACACCGTTTTCGAGATAACTGAATCTGGAGAGAGCTACCACCGTAAAGCTACCTGTTTCAGAAAATTATTCTGCTCTACATAGTCTCAAAAATCACTCCGCCATCTATAAAAATTCTGTTTCTAACCAAACTTGTAAATGTTTCCTGATAGATTAGTACTTACCCTATCGAGAATAAACCTTGATTCATTTATCAAACACTAGATGGCGCTGCGACGGGACAGAAAAGGAGAAAAGGCTTTTTTATACAGAAAACCAAATAACCAATAGTATCCCTACTCCGGACTATATTCTAATAATTAGAAGGGTAACATTAAAACAGCAACAAAGCTTTTGGTGGAGCTGAAACTGCGATTACTAGTATAGATTCCTAAAAAACTTACAGGAACTTATTCTCTGAACAACAATAACCATTAATACAGGCACAATGTGCAGCAGTCATGACCCGTGTGTCGGAAGTTATTATACCACCACAGAAATGTCCGGTAGCTTCTCCAGAATAAGAAACGTTTTTCGAAATCGATACTATGTACGAGTATGGCTTCACATCTCGCACTTTATAGGTTTGAAAACCGGCGGATCGCCCACCGGTGTGTTCTGTCGGCGATTTACAATTGCAGTTTCCTTGTTCAGTCGGTCGTTCGCCGATACATTTTCCCAATTGCCATGCTCCACTCTCATCTATGCACAGCTTTTCACGAAACCTCACACCACATCGTTCCGTCACACCAGGGCATTTGCTCCAAGCTCCCCATTCGCCCCAATGGGGTACATCTGAAATTAAGAAACGAAATCATGCCAAAAGGTCTTGCTAATATACTGATTAAGATTTGTTATCTATTTTCAATGTAGTTGTATACGAGGGGTTATCATAATTATAATATGCAAAAACATGTATGTTTAAATGACAATAAAGATATAACTACAATTATGAATATAACCAGCTGTTAGCAAGCCCTCTTCCCCTAGGTCGATTTGAGCATCTCAGCCAGGAATCAATGTATGTACATTGATGAGGTTATATTTAGTGTTCAACCTCTACCTCAACGTCCCATCAATAACCCATGTGACATTTTTGCATAAATCATATTACACAGTATGCAAGCATAAGATTAACCTGACTCTATGTTTTATTTTTGAATATTTCTTTATACAATTATCGCAGGATCGAACTTTATAGGCTGATTCTTTATTGAGAAAGTTATTCCAAACAAGAGATAAAAAATGAAGGCTCGTGTGAAGGAGATGTTTGCAGTGTTGTAATGAATTGTATTGATAAATAAGGATGCTTACTTTTAACGAGGTTGTAATTTACCGAACGGCAAAAGTAGAAAAAATCCGAACATTTTGTACTGATTAAGATCTTTAAATTGTGAAGGTCTGAGTACCTGGACCTCTTAGAAAACATCCAAACATATCAAAAAGTAAAGATGGGTCAATTTGATTCTCGTTCTCCGAAGATATTAATAAAATAGTTAAATGTTCGGAGTTTTTTTAATGCTGTAAAGTGTTCACAATTCTAAATCAAGAAGTCGCTCGTATTTCTGTCGTATTTAGGAAATCATATTGCCGAAAATCAATGCGGTATGACTCCACCATTGTTTTGCCGTTTTACTACATGCCACAATCAACCTCACTGCCAGCATATCAAACCAGGCCCATTTTCCATCAAACTTGGCCCAACTACTCTCAGGTGGATGTCCTTCAAAAATCAAGTTGGCATGCTTACCAAAGCCTAATAGTTGCCATGGGACCGTAGAAATGGGGTAAAAAATGAGAGCAAAAAAGCACCCAAACCTACCATATTGGCACTAATTTATAAAATATTTCTAGACATACAAATTTTCTTAAACTTTGATATCATATAGGACACTTCTAGACAGCAAAAATATCAAAAATTGGGGGTAAGTACCACTTCGATTTTTTTCTAGGCTTGGTCAAAGTAAAACTACGAAAAAAGCACTCATTTTCACTTTTGAATCACCTATTATCGCCCAAATGGCTATATTTTTTCAAGGTCAAGGTCGCCATGTTAAAAGTAGAATTACGGAGATAAATCTGCTCTTCAGACAATGTTTGATGGCTTTTCTTCACCACGGAACAAAGATCTTTGCGCTGGTATGCCCATTTCCATGAGATAATATACATGTACGTGAAAGAGGAACTATGTCTTTAAATGTCATCAAAACTTTATGCCAACGCGTGAAAAGGCCATTTTGCACTACTTTTGGTGTAATAATTCCATGCACAGTGTTCATGGTGTTAAGAGGAGGGAAAGCCCAAGAGTTTAAAGATGACAGACATAGTTACCTCTCTTGCGTACCACCTTCGTTCGTTCGAATTTTCATCGGCAAGTTATCAAATACTTCACTTCGATGGGATGTTTTAATTGATATAGGCATATTCCGTACACCTTTCTTTATCTTGATGTGAAATGAGAAGCTATGATATTGGTTAACACGCCAGAAATGAACATAATATTATTCGAAGCGTATTTCGAAAATTTCAAAACCGCCATTGATGACGTCATTTGTTTGTCGACTTTTGACCAATCAGCGACGATGTCATCTCAATTACAGATTTACATTATAAGCGTATGTTATCTTTGAACCCTGGTGTTTCCCCCCCCCCTCTGTGGTGTTGTTGTAAAATTGCGTATATGTCGTTTGAAACCCTCTCTAACGCAATTTTATTATAAACTAACACCTTAGGGTTAAACATTTGCTCGAGGTAATCAAAATTCGATGGAAGCCAAATGTACGTTCAACCTGAATTTTATCGAATGCAAGAGCAGACTAGTGCCAAGATCTGGTTTTGGGTATGCTGGCTAAATAACACGAGGGCCATTTTGAAATCTTTGATAAATCGGCTACTTTAAATGTTTTAATTGGCCAAACCTTTTTTAAATCATCTAAAAGTTCTCAGAATTCAAATCTGACGTAAGATTTGAAATTTTACATGACGTGTTGACCTCCGATCAATGACATTTGAAATTTCAAAAATATTTTTTTATTACAATTTACAATTAAAAATCAATTTTTGACATTAACATATCAGAAAAACCGCTAACCTGTTCAACTTGAAATTTTTACAGATGCAAGAGCAGACTCCCAGGATCTAATGAGGGTTTGCTTTTCAAAGTGTAATATTTATTACTGTACGGCTTCGTTATTTAAATGCGTGCAAATGTGAAACTTATGTATATTTCTATTTTAGTTCATACTTCGTTGTAGTTTGCGACAACAAACTACATTTGGCGCCAGAATAACTTGATACAGGATACGAACAACCTTCAAGTCGAAGTTGGCTTTTAACATCCCCCTCCATAAGTTTGGCAGCCTTAGCTCTCCCACTGAACTACGTATTAAAGCCTCTTTACGTTTGATTTTTTATTTACTTAATCGGCGATGAAATAACTTATATAGATATTGATGGAAACGTAGCTTGACTTTGTTTCCAATACCTCCAAATTTTCTATTTTTTCCTCAATTACAATAAGTCGAAAATTGATGATTTTGATGAATTTTCGAAAATCGTGATTCCCATGTAATCCAATGGGAAATGGAGGGTTCGAAGCAAATCAGAAATCGGGATATATTTGCAGTAAAAGATTCAGCAAAAAATATTTTTATGTGAAAAATTGAATTGTCTTTTGTATACACTGAAAGTTTAGTTTATTTGTTGAATACTAAAGTTACAGCGCTTCATAGTCATTTTTGAAAATAATATTTCGCATCCTGAGTTATTTCAATGGGAGAAGGTTTTTGAAAATCAATTTTACTTAAAAGCCCTTAAACTTTGTTGAACCTGAAGAAACATATCAATCCTTTGTTAATTTTTTTTTTTTATGAATAAAATTTGTTAAATAAAGTCAGCAAATTTAATTGCCTGCCCAATTCGTATTTTTGCAGGGATTCGGATGGATGGATATTCTGTCATATGACCTGCGGCAAACCTACCATTTCTCATAAAAGTTAACGTGGGAATGTCGATTTTCAAAAAATCATCAAAATCATCAATTTTCGACTAATGTAAGTGATGAAAGTGATGTAAGTGAAGAAAAAAATTGATAAATTTAGAGGTATTAGTTCAAGGCGTTAAACATATACGATTTGCCAAAAAACGTGTATCTTCCCAAGCACTAGTCGGGCTAGCATACATTGCTAATACTTACCAATACATACATTAACTGAAGAAGGAAGTGATAACTAGTATCATTATGTCACCACCACAAGTGGTGACATATTGTTATGGTCTCCGTTTTTTGCGACGGCGGTTGGTGGTTGGCGTCCGGCGGTTGGTGGTTGGCGTCCGGCGGTTGGTGGTTGGCGTCCGGCGTCTGTAACAATTTCTTACAACTTCCTATAACTTAACAAATACTGTTTAGACTGACTTCAATTTTTTAAAGTGGTGACATATTGTTATGGTCTCCGTTTTTTTGCGACGGCGGTTGGTGGTTGGCGTCCGGCGGTTGGTGGTTGGCGTCCGGCGGTTGGTGGTTGGCGTCCGGCGGTTGGTGGTTGGCGTCCGGCGTCTGTAACAATTTCTTACAACTTCCTATAACTTAACAAATACTGTTTAGACTGACTTCAATTTTTTCTAAATCATCTACATGTTCTCAGAAGTTCAAATCTGACTTTAGATTTGACATTTGACCTTCAATGACCTTCTCAAGGTCAAAGAGGTATTTTTTCAACTTGCTTCACATTGACTAAATTTTTTTTCAAAATCATCTACATGTTCTCAGAAATTCAAATCTGACTTTAGCAAAAGTGGTGACATATTGTTATGGTCTCCGTTTTTATGTCACCACCAAATGTGGTGACATATTGTTATGGTCTCCGTTTTTTATGTAAACACCAAAAGTGGTGACATATTGTTATGGTCTCCGTTTTTTTGCGACGGCGGTTGGTGGTTGGCGTCCTGCGGTTGGTGGTTGGCGTCCGGCGGTTGGTGGTTGGCGTCCGGCGGTTGGTGGTTGGCGTCCGGCGTCTGTAACAATTTCTTACAACTTCCTATAACTTAACAAATACTGTTTAGACTGACTTCAATTTTTTAAAGTGGTGACATATTGTTATGGTCTCCGTTTTTTAGCGACGGCGGTTGGTGGTTGGCGTCCGGCGGTTGGTGGTTGGCGTCCGGCGGTTGGTGGTTGGCGTCCGGCGTCTGTAACAATTTCTTACAACTTCCTATAACTTAACAAATACTGTTTAGACTGACTTCAATTTTTTTCTAAATCATCTACATGTTCTCAGAAGTTCAAATCTGACTTTAGATTTGACATTTGACCTTCAATGACCTTCTCAAGGTCAAAAAGGTCTTTTTCCAACTTGCTTCACATTGACAAATTCTTTTTTCAGAATCATCTACATGTTCTCAGAAATTCAAATCTGACTTTAGCAAAAGTGGTGACATATTGTTATGGTCTCCGTTTTTTGCGACGGCGGTTGGTGGTTGGCGTCCGGCGGTTGGTGGTTGGCGGTTGGCGTCCGGCGTCTGTAACAATTTCTTACAACTTCCTATAACTTAACAAATACTGTTTAGACTGACTTCAATTTTTTTCTAAATCATCTGCATGTTCTCAGAAGTTCAAATCTGACTTTAGATTTGACATTTGACCTTCAATGACCTTCTCAAGGTCAAAAAGGTCTTTTTTCAACTTGCTTCACATTGACTAAATTTTTTTTCAAAAGCATCTACATGTTCTCAGATATTCAAATCTGACTTTAGATTTGACATTTGACCTTCAAATCTGACTTTAGATTTGACATTTGACCTTCATTGACCTTCTCAAGGTCAAAAAAGGTCAAAAAGGTCTGTTTTCAACTTGCTTCAAATTGACTAAATTTTTTTTCAAAATCATCTACGTGTTCTCAGAAATATAAATCTGACTTAAGATTTGACATTTGACCTTCAATGACCTTCTCAAGGTCAAAAAAGGTCAAAAAGGTCTTTTTTCAATTTGCTTCAAATTGACTAATTTTTTTTTCAAAATCATCTACATGTTCTCAGAAATTCAAATCTGACTTTAGATTTGACATTTGACCTTTAATGACCTTCTCAAGGTCAAAAAAGGTCAAAAAGGTCTGTTTTCAACTTGCTTCAAATTGACCAAATTTTTTATTCACTTCAAGATTGGCTACAAATTCTCAGAAGTTGACTAAGATTAGAACTCATAATACTGTTAACGAGGTGGTGACATTTTGTCACGTTAGTGCCTTGTTCAAATAGCAATTATACAGGGCGTATCAAAAAAAAACGCAACAAGTAGTTATCTCGTAAAATCACAAAACTAGTGAGGACTATACATCAATTTCATTTAATGCACCATAAAGCCACGTCTCACCTCTTTGTAATGATATGTGATTCATTCACATGTCGTAATGGCTGGGTAGAGATCCTTCCATTTGCACAGTGGGTCAAAATCGGCTCTGCACGAAGTTTTAGATATTGAAAAAATCAGTGCAAGGGCTAAGTGCCAATGGAAGTTCCCCTGACTTGAATTGTTGTGACTTTTTCTTTTGGAGCATCACAGGAGCATCTGTGCTCACAATTCCTCCACCAGATATTGCAAAATCTCGAAAAAGATTTGCCCATGGGCTGCTTTTCTTGATTTAACCCACATATGATTCAGGGCTGAACCATGCATGACGTGGACAGATGAGTGCATCTTTATGTGCAAGGAAGTGGTGACAATTTGGAGGGGTAAAGGATGTATTCTTGCAAGAGTATGAGTATGAACACTTTACTGTCTATGCCATACCTGTCACATCTTCTTCCAATAGCCCCTATGCCCCTTGTACTGACTTTTACAATGTTTTAAACTTGGGTCCGAGCTGATATTTGCCCTACTTTGAAAAATTAATGATTATTCGGCCAGAGATGACTCCCTGTGAATGAATGATATTCAATAACAAAGAGGAGTATTTTGGCTTTTGGTACATTGAATTAAAAGGATGCAGTCAGCATTGGTTTTATGTTTTCATCCAATATTGCATCGGGCTCCGTACACTGACTTTTGCAATGTTTATAACTTGGCCCTAAGCTAATTTTGGCCCACTTTGAAAATGAAATGATTACTCGCCCAACCATGACCAAATATCAATGAAAGATATATCATTGTAAAGAGGAGACACATGGCTTTATGGTGCATTGAATGAAATCAATGCTGTTATCACTGGTTTTGTGCTTTTCCAAGATAACAATCTGTTGCGTTTTTTTGATACGCATTGTATTGAAGAGAGAGATGATAGACATATTCGAGATAAGAGTTCAGATGGTAATTTACATATATATCTCCCATGATGCATGGAACGAGTCGATTACTCTGAACGAAACGTCTGGAGATTGCAAAGTCTAATGAGGTCATCCTTAGATGATCACAGGGCCGTCAGATGGGGGGGTGCGATGGGTGCGACCGCACCCCCCTTTGACCGCACCCCCCTTTTCTAAATTTATTTTAGTGTTTTGTCTCAAGACATTTTTAAAGTGCCCAGACATCATCAAATAGCTCCTTGATACAGTTAGTGTTTCTGGGGGACTAACACTTGCTCCCCCTCTTGTATATTGCACTTGTTTTTATTGATTAATACACTTTAAAAGTGCCCAGAAGCACCAAATATCATCTTTAAATCGTAAAATTTTCTAGGAGATTAGCCACCATTCACATCCCCCACAAAACAAAAGAAAATATTCTGAATTTCATGTATTGTCTCTGTCTCAGACATTTTTTCAGTGCCCAGACATCATCAAATAGCACCTTGATATGGTCAATGTTTCTTGGGGACAACCCCTTGCTCCCCCTCTGGCACCCCACCCCACTTCACCCTCTCATCCTCTTTGACACCCCCAAAAGAATTTGAAAAAATCACATTTTTCTTATTGACTCATACACTTTGAAAGTGCCCAGAAAGCACCAAATAGCATCTCAAAACTGTAAAATTTTCTAGGGGGAGTGGATCACTCCTCACACCCCCCACAAAACAATTGGAACGTTTGGAAGTTGCATTTGTTAATTCTAAAGACTTTAAAAGTGTCCAGAAATCACCAATATAGGGAGTAACCGACCCCCTCCCATATACGTGATTTGATTTACGCTGCAAAAAATTGACAATTTTACATTCTCTTTAGTAAAAACCGCACCCCCCTCGGAGAAAAGTGTCTTACGGGCCTGCTGATCCTACAGTTGTACAACTTGGTTTAACTAAATAATAGAGATGATCTTAGTTCTACTTGTCAAACCATGATCGCCAAAATGTAAAAGCTCTAATAAAACAAATATGTCCATGAACTGAAAACTTACCTGGAAAACGAACTTTGTCTAGATTTTTCTTCACAAACGCATAGCTTTTGGAAAAACTCTTCAACAGTTCAATCGCCGTCTCGATCGCTTCGACAATCTCGTCAAAATTGTGTATAACTTCTTCGACATTCTCTGTCATGGATTCATTCAGTAAGGCAGATTTGTAATTTATCATTGTTGATTTAAGGGTCTTAATTTCATTGCTTTGCCCCTGGAATGTGTTTCCGCTCGTATTCGTATTCATATTTGAAATATCTTTAATTAGATTTCTTGTCATTTTTACAAATGCCTTAGATCCATTTGTTCTGGTTATTAATTTTCTAAGAAACTTCTTCAAGCCTAGCCTGGTGATCTTCCGTATATGACTTTCGAAACGCTCCATTTTGTTTAGTATCTTGCGAATCATTTTCAGCGATTTTTTCAGTTCCTCACTCTCTTCTTTTTCGATTTTGAGATCAAGGTAAGCAGTTGTATCCCTCTCAGCATTTCTTAGACGACGAAAAAGCTCATCGCTGCTCAATTGCTGAATAAGGTCACTCGCTGTCGTGTTGAGAAATTTTAAAACGACGTCCTTATTGCTTTCTTGACTCATCCCCGCATGGCCAAAAAGTAAAAGGAACCCAATGATGTACGCGTAGTAAAACATTTCCTCTGGTACAGTACAATACTTCTTCAGTGTACTGTTTTGTCGTAACTCAACTATTCTGGATGTTTCTGCGTGCCTTTGCGTGCACGAGGCATGAGATCCTTGTATTTAAGTATTTATTTATCTATATGCATGCGATCTATTTTAACACTACATCACGCCTAATCATCGTCACCGTACAGCGTCAAAAAACAGCGGAGTACAGTTTTCTGTACGATGACGCAAATTGACTGCTTTGAAGCAAAAACTATGACAAGAGTTTTAAAAAAACTAATCTGATGAAAACAAATACGATTTCATGTGAAATAAAAACAGCATTCTCTTAGATATGCATAGTTTTAACTTTTTAATTATGCTACACGAGCACTGCTTGGATTTTTCCGAGCGAATCGGCCCAAATAATCGACCCAAATGAAAATGGTTGTTTCTTCACATTTCGTTTGGTTATTATTTTCTCTGCCGTCTGAGAGTATGGATTATTTTTATGAGAATATGTATTTGTTAACTACACACTTTAGAAAGGGCGAAGATTCAGCAAACAACCATTCATTAAGAACCTAAAAACTCAGTATATTTTTCGCTATGTTATTGATGCTTTCAAACAAGTGATGTCACAAGTAAATCTCATCTTTCACGTGTGATTTTTAAGGATGAAAGATGCAATATCTTGTATGGGGTAAAGATGGTTGTGGGCTATCTTTGTTAGTCATATGAGAAAAGCCTGGTTTAGTTCAAATGATTTCAAAGCATTACGTCAACTTTCAAAATGTTAATTCCATGAAAAATAAAAACATCCAAATTAAAACTTCATGTCCGCCATATTAAATGCGAAGGCCGTAACCTTCGCTTGATACTTAGCAGTGATAATGAACATGTAGATGAGTGTACTCTCCTTACTCGGTTTGTTTATCTCATAGTATGAGGAAAGTAGTTCTCTTAGAAACCTGTTTTGGGACTTCGTATACTACAGCACCATCTTTGGATAGAATACTCTCATTTGCTGGCATATAATACCAAGAATAACTGGAAAACACGTGATCATAACAATGAACGGTAAATATATTTGGGATTATTTTTTGCGGATGGATGACCTTGGTAGTGGTGAATTGGTCAATGTACATTAATTATTAATAAGTTTATTGGTCTCTTGAATATGTAATGTACATCGAGATGTAAGTCCAATAAAGCAAATAACAAATAAAACATTCATGTACATGCATGGCAAAACAATACTTACAATCTAATTTTAACAATCACTAAGTACTATACTTAATAGCATAAATGATTTCACGTCAATTTTGTTTAACAACTCGTTGGTAATATTATGAACTCTTGTAAAATAACCACCAATTATTTCATTAATTGCATCATCGTGCGCTAACAAGGAGTATAAAAATAGACTACTTGTATTAAAATGAGAAAAACTATTGTTTATACTTTTTATTTTACTGATATATAAAGATCGAGCTAGTTTTAGTTCTGATTGAGAACAACAAAAAAGAACGTGTTCTTCGTCACCTATTGTATTTTTTGAATTACAGAAGAAACAAAATCGTTGCGATTTTTCTACTTTGAAGTATCGACCTCGTTCAATTGGGAAGTTATGCATCGATAACCGTACCTTAGAAATAGATTGTCTACAGGTAGAGTTCTGTAAATTAAGATAACTTTCTCTTTTATATGCATGTTTTACTAGTTTATAGCTTCTGAATTTACCCGGAGCATCATTTGGTCTATTGATGTCTTGCATAAACATGCTTTTGTATTCTTTTTCTAAATTTGTCATTGTAGATTTAATTAAATTATCAATTTTGACTTTATCACATGTATCGATTTTTTGTATATCAATATTTTTATTGGATATTGAGAAAATCCGAGTGATAAATGAAAAGAAGCTCCAATGCCCTGATTCATGTGAGTCTTCCTCATGCTTACTAAAAATGAATGAATATGAATCAGTTGGTGACTTTTTCAAGTGAAACCAAAATTTTAGAGTACTAATTAATATAATGACGTTTTGGTACACGTATTATGTAAGAGAGCAAGACTTTTGATTTTCGTGGGATATTTTTGTTGAAATTGTTTTGACATGGAGGTGAGATGCTTCGCTGAATTGCTCTTAAATTCTTTGAAAATCGATGGGCTGAGATTTGAGAAATTCTAATTCGACATTTGTCAATTGAACATGCATCCCAATGGTACAAAAAGTAAGGAGAGTTCTACCTATTAGAAACTACATTTCTCAATGAATTTCGAAAAAATATATTGAATTTAGTCCCATTTCGCATGTCTTTCTGTGTGACAACTTGAAGTTTTGCAAATTAACCCCTTAACTACTGGAGACGACTATCTAAATTCTGATATTTTCGTTTTTCACTGAAAATCGTAGCTTAAATGACTACATACATGTAGCTGCCAATTTAAAAGAGGATTTGGTGCAGTTCTTGCTCTATTAAAAGATAAATACCTCAAATGTGTCACACTATGTGAAAATTTAACATTTTGACACTTTTATACCAACCAAAAACCCATTTCAAAGAGAGACAGATTCATTTCACTTACATCAAAGACAATGCTAGTTGGTCTAGTCATCAGAATTTTGTGAAAAACGAAAATTTAATGGCTTTCTATTTTCCAAATAAACAAATAGTCATACTAACGAGAGTTAACAAATTATTTTTGCAATTGCTACGATTTTACCTAGCTTTTTAATCTATTAGCATCACTAGGGCTCAAAATCCCCCCAAATTACCCCAAAATTGTCCAGAAATCGAATTTTGCACGCTCACGGCTGACTGATTTCGCGTATATTGCTGCATTTACCATTGCACAGAATAGAAGTCTTGTGGATAACGCAAAATGTACTGAACATTTCTCCAATATGTCATTTTTCTGAGAAAATATCCACTTTCAGTCTTGAATTAAGTATGACAAAATATAATCACCCAAGGGGTCAGAAGAACCATATAAATCAAAAAGGCTGGAGGGATTGGACTGAAAGTTTGGAAATCACTTCAAAAAACCCTAACATTCAAATGAACATCAAACAACATGGATATTAAGTCAACCATGACCCTATTAGAGTGTACTATCCCCGGGGTACTATCCTTACTCGGTTTGTTTTTCTCGTGGTATGAGGAAAGTAGTTCTCTTTAAACCTGTTTTGAGACTTCAATGGTATACTACATCGCCATCTTTGGATAGAATACTCTCATCTGCTGGCATATAATGCTGTTTTTTATGATGACGTTTGAGAATTTCTAAGTTTCTAACAAGAAACATGAGATTGGTAAAGTGACCTTTCCTTACAGCAATATATAAAAATACATTGTTGGGATCTATCATTTTATTTCAATGTAATTTAAAAAGTTCTGAAATCTGAAATGAATATACTTCTGTTGTAAAATAATTTAAGGTTATTGTGCCTTAACACAGTTAGCGCCTGTATCGAGATTTGCTTGCCTTGAACCCTACGTAGTTCAATCCATTCCTAAAAGAACACCAATCGCTGAAACGCTGACAAGAACACATCAAAAATAAAGAAACAAGACCATTATTTTCAAAATGCCAAAACAATCATCTAGTATTTTCTAGCTATATCAATTGAATAAATGTTACAGGTGCGTCGCCAGCTTTCAGTCAGGGGGAGCGATCGTCAAAAAATTCGGTTTTCGGTTGGGGGGTTGCGATTGTGGCATAGACAAGCCAAAAATTAAGATTTATCTTGAATTCTACAAAACTTGATGCAACTCCCTTCAAAAAACTAGAAGCGATCATAATGTCATTTATTCACCGCTCCCCCTGGCTACGCCTATGTGTTAAAACAATATTTATGACAGTACCCTTCACCATTGCCTCCGTACCCACGTCTTAACAGATGCATGCATCGAGGGGTCATCATTCAAAAGACATAAACATGACCGGGTCGGTCGGGGGAAGGTTTGAATACAATGCAATTTCTACATGCAAGCTCATTTTCACACATGCACATATAATGATTAATAAAGTCTTGGGAATAACGCAAATGCGAGTAGGTAGTTACCAGTTTCACCACCAGGTGGCTCGCTCGGGTCAGATAGTATAGTAGAAAGTTCCCTTTGACTTAAATTACATCTGTTTTAGTGGTTCAATTTTTATGTAGCCCTTATGCATCGAATAATTATGCAAAGTAAACTATGTCCAGTAAAAGTTATATGTCCAATACAAGAAAATATATTTCAATTTTTGTGATTTTGTAATATGGGGTCTATGGGGAATCAACCCGAACTACATGTCTCATTTTCAAAAAATATTAAATTTTCAAAGTTGATATATAATTTTCGAAACCATATTTTATGATGAATTTTTACATGTAGATTTCAAATATGACATCACTTTGACTGAATTTTGAATATTTAATGACGTAAATCAAGATCATTTCTACTCGCATCTAGTCTATTGTAATTGGGTTTACAAGCGTAGCAAGGGGGAGCGAGGGATTGCCCCCCCCCCCTACCAAAAGCCATGTTGGCTACGGCCCTGGGGTTCTATCAAAAACTATATCACCAACATTTTATCATTATGCATAAAGTCCAATACGAAATCTAAAATTGTAAATATTTTGCATTTCACTGCGTGAAATATGGGATTCCAACTCTTGACACGTCTAGAAACTGGTCTTTACACGCCGGGTTTCTAGTTGTGCCAATTATTTACACCTCTTGACACGCGATGAATTCAACTCTTTACACCTCTTGACACGCTCTTGGCACACTGAACAACATAATTATGTGTAAACAACTAACCTAATTACCAATAGCAATACATACAGTATTTTAACGATTGCAAGTATTTTCTCTGATACTTTTAATTGATATATTTTTTAATCATTCTTTCGCAGACTGTTTGGAACAAGTACATGTAGCAAATATTAAACAGACTATTTTGTATGTACGCTGACACATTGACTTATTTAAACATTTTGGCAATTTCATGCCGCCTTTTGGAAATATAAATCAGTTACAGGCAATGCTAATCGACGCATTGATCCTAAGTGAAGGAACTACATATCATGATAAGAAAAAGAAAGGCGTTTCAAGGATAAAACGTGCAATAAACTTTGAAAACACTGATACATCAGGCCTATTTATATATTTATTTTGTATTAGCTTAATATAAAGATAAACTTACTTTTCGATGAGTATTTGGATTTCGGAGTAATTTGTTTCAAGTTAAGTCAATACAAATTATCGCCGACTTAACTTGTGACCATACATATGATAAATGAGGGGCATTTTAATACACAATTGGGCAAAACAAGCATATTCAATCGAATGTACCATTCTCTCTGCTGTTCTTTCCCAGCCTATCCATAAACAGACAGGTACAAGTTCCCATAGTTTTCGCAACATCTAATTCTATGATCAATTGCTAGACACAGCAAATATACTAATTAATTGTCTGATTGTGATTCGGGAACGTAGGGTTTTTACATAAACAGGATACTTGGCTGTACATAGCCTGAGAACACCGGATTGACCCCCCCCCCCAATCGACGCCTAGGCGCTGCTTATGTTTTAATAAGAAACATTCCCTTGTAAAGAATTATCGGGATATGAATTGATACAAGGTCAAGTATTCTGCCCCTTTTGTGTGATAAAAATATGTATTTAATTGGTGCTTTAACTTTTTGAACAAAGAAATGAAATAATCGCACTGAATGTCTCAACATAAATCAGTGATGTTTAATTAATAAATGGCACTATTATGTCAGTCTACGCACTTCATGGACATGGACGGGGGGGGGTGTGAGTTACCCATTCTAAAATGGTTAAATTTTGTATTAAAGAGTAATCAATAGGTCGTGAACTCCGATTGATAACCAACTGTAGCATACTACTTAATTTGTTTGACTATTGATATTGAAAAGGAGTGAATTTATGATATTCATAGAGGTACATTGTATTGGTATTAATATAATAATGATATTGGGGACCATAAACCACTTTGTTTCGCAAGTAGCTTTAGGATCGCGGTTTTATCTTCACATGTTGCCCTTTGTGCAATTCGAAAATGAAATATTTTAATCTATAATTTATATATCATTTGCAAAATAAATGTAATTAAGAGACATGGGGGAGGGGGGGGGGTTAACGGCCAGAATTTGGAATGAATTTGGGAATTTCAAGGATTGATTCACTTAATGTTGTTCACTGGAGTCGATACACACACCTGCATAACAATCGGAGACAAAACTGACTTAATCTGATATGATAACAAAAGATTAATAACTTAGTCTATGTTTTTGTTTTTATAATTGCGGAAGTGTACCAAAACCACCTTGATTACAGAAGATATCGTCTAGGCTTTAGATTTAATGAATAGATTTTTTGCCCTAGTCTCATTTAATAAAACAGGCTATTTGCGTATTTAATTAATATTTGTGACAAAAAATTTCAGTTAGACTCAAAATCAAAACGAATTTCTCCATTATAGCCCCCCTCGCAACTGTCCCGAGTCTGCATCTGTTTTTCATGCTTCCGATCCACCTTTGGGATAGAGAGAATAGATGTAGATTTGTAATTTGGGGGGTGGCATTAAATGTGTTGTCATACAAACTAAAATAAACCCCAAAAAGCCATATCAAATGTCCAAACACAAGACCAATGCCATGTCAAACATCCAAATATAGAACCAATGCCATACCCCCGGGTACCAAATATCCAGAATATAAGACCAAGGCCATTCGAAATATCGAATGCCCCGAGAAGAAGGCAGATCTTTGAGTAAAATGATCATAAACAACCTCAAATGAAGGATATGTGTAACAACTAGACCAATGCCCCGGGACCAATGCCGTACCACAATTGAGGGGTAACATATTTTCCACACCGACTCTTATACCAGAAAATGGAAAAATCTGTCTTAAAATGTGGGTCCATTGGCTTGACATACCAAATGTAAAAAAGGTACCCCACCTGAGCCGAGTGTGAACCCCCGGGGTGAATGGTGAACACACGGGGCAAGGAATTCTTCGATTTTGATTCAAGTAATTTTTTTTATAAAATTCATACTCATGTTAATAGCGGACGCCTTGGCCAAATAATCTTTCAAATCATGCACTTTCCAAGTGATTTTGTAGCAAAATTGTGATAATATATGAACCCCTTGGAATTATTCAAAGACGGACCCCCGCCAGCCCATCCCCCATTCTTACCTATGCTAAACACTAAGAAAAAAACATATCTTTTTGGTTTATCAACACATACCGCTCACAATATAACAAGTATACAGATTGTAACATAGATAAGCGAATTGGGGAAAATTACAATCCCTTTGATCAAATTATTATAAGATTTAATCTCCAGCTGAGGTGCAATCAAAATGTTGATACACATAATTAGCAGTCAGAAAGATGCTCTTACCACTGTAGTTTTCAATATTCCCTTTGTTGTAACATCTTATTTCAAAAGAATGGATATTGATGGTTGTATGGAAGTATTCATATCAAACATTCACATTATAGTTTACAGTGGAATTCCCTCCATAAATGCAACATATTTACCATTTAAGATTTCATATTGGACTTTCCGCATAATGATAAAATGTTGACGATATAGTTTTCGATAAAACCCCAGGGCCGTAGCCAGCTTTCAGTCAGGGGGAGGGGTGATGCAATCACCAAAATATTTTAGGTTTTCAGTCGGGGGGTGCGATCGTGACATAAATGAGGCAAAAAATATTTGTTTTGAATTTTTACGAAAATGATGCAACTTCCTTCAAACCTGAGCTAGAAGCTTCAAACAAAAAATCAATTTAATGCTCTTTTCTTCCTCTACCTTATGGTACCTTTTATTGCTTGTAGTAGGGGGTGCGAACCCGTCGCTTCTCCTCGTTACGCTTATAAACCCAATAACGTATTCCCAAGGAATCGACTTTATTAATTTATATGTGAAAAATGAGCTTGCATGTACAAATTGCATCGTATGCAAACCTTCCCCTGACCGACCCGGTCATGTTTATGTCTTTTGAATGATGTCTACCCCTTGATGCATGCATCCTTTAATAAGTGGTGTTAAGAATATTGGTGTAGGCCCTGGTCAATATCTCTAGATACGCAGAGTTTCTAGACCGGCTAAGCACGTCTAAAAATTACTAGAAATTCCACAATTTATACAGTGATATGGATTTCATGTTTCTATTGAATGCCTTATTTTGAAGTCTAGCTAAATAATCGAGTTTGATTTTAAACGTTTTCGGGGATCCGGGCAGAACTCAGGATATAGTACTTGAGTACATTTGCATTCAAAATAATTCAAAATTCAAAATTGCAAATATCATGGAAGTTGATTGCAATTATGTTCGATGATCGTCAACATGAAAGAACAATATGTCTGAATAATTAGCTATTAAACATCTTTATCAAAACTTTCCTACACTTTTAAATGTTGATCTTGTCAAAGAGTACTCTCCATCTGAGATTCAGATGTAGATCGAAAATCAAATTGATTTCAAAGGTATTTATAGATGGTTTACATGAGGGGTTCTGTCCATGTGGGTGGTGTATTCCTTTCATAACAAAGAGTTGTTTTGCTTCCGGGGTCCTAAATTATTCAATTTTAAATAGTAACTAATAAGATTAAACAGATCAAAAAGACTCGGGGCACTGCCGTCGCCCCATCATGATCAATACAGGTGACAATAAGCGACACATGTTTCAGCGTCATGATAGTAAACCATGACATCTCAAATCTTCCCAGCCCTTGATTTTTGAGATCTTTCATCCCAGCTCATATTTCATCTAATTGGGGTCATAAAACTTGTGTAACTGTGCCTGTTGCATCCTCGCTGGAAGGGTATTTTACAAGTATAAATGAAGTCCTTTGAAGAAGGATGTGCCTGTTGTTAAATACATGTACAATGCCTTACTACATTATGTAATGTATTGACATTAAGGTAGATGATTACATGATAACAATCACACTTATTGACATTCATAACTCTTCCCATCTGATATGCTCAGATCACAGAATATGCCTCATTATATCAGAGCATGTTTCAGGCGTTTCAGACCCATAGCCAGGATTTGCCAAGGGGTGGGTTACTTTTTTAAGAAATTCCAGGGGGAGTTTACTTTTGGCAATGTTAGTTCAAAAATGAGCAAAATAATTTAAAAGGTGCTCAGTATGGGGTAAAAAATGCAATTTTGGTCACGGAGGGGGGGGGGGTCGCTAGAACCAATCTATCCCCCCTGTATTCGGGCCTGCATGTGCTATCTACATATTTGACAATTGATAATTTGATTGACACGGTTCAAAGTGGACTTTGTTAATTATTCAAACTGTTTTAATATCTAGGAATATGCGTCCAAGTTAAAATCACTCGAAATCAGGGTAGATAAACCTAAGAAAAACACATTTCGTGTTTTCATTTGATCTTTAACATGATCCTGTAAAAATGTCAGATTTAGCAAAATACATAGGCGATCTCCATCTGCACACATCTACTCATTCCGACTAAGCTATTGCCTATACTTACACGCACACGCATACTTTTAAATTAATTTTATTTTGATAATGATTTAAAAAACACAAATTATTATAAACACGAAATTAAAATGATTGTTATATTCCAATCCTAGTAAAGTATAATTAAGCGCGACTATAGGGCATAACAACATGTGGCCAGTCTAATTATACTGTTTGTTTTGATAAGGCTGTGCAAAGAGATATCAAAACTCTTGACACGCTCTTTACACGCGAGGTCTTTGCACCTCTTGACACGTCTTGGAATCTCTAGATACGCGGAGTTCCTAGACTATCTTTGCACGTCTAGAAATTGCTTGGAATTTCACATTTGACGCAGTGTTTATTGAAGGAATTATAATACACTGTAAACTAAAGTGTGAATGTTTGATATGAATATAAATACATCCATACAATCATTTTCTCTTTATCCATTCTTTTGAAATAAGATGTTACATTACAAAACCAATTGATGGTAAGAGCATCTTTCTGATTGCTAATTATGTGTGTCAACACTTTGATTGCACCTCAGCTGGATATTAAATCTTAAAATTTGATCAAAGAGATTGTAATTTTCCCCGGTTATCTTATTTAATATGTTACAATGTGTATATTCGTTAAATTGTGTCACCGGTATGTGTTGATAAACCAAAACTATGTTTTTTATCAACATTTAGAAAATAGTTCAATACATGTATACCATTCTAGATACATTGTATATTTGTAACATCCTTCATAGCAGTATTAGAAACTCAAAAGGATGCCAGTTTTTATTATACGATAATGTTAATAGGGAGCAAGGTTTAAAACAATTGGTGGATCTGGAGGGAGGGGGGGGGGTGACAAGGGGACATCCGGGAGGGTACATTATCAAGGTGGTTCACGGGGACGTACTTAGATATTGACAAGGGGGGTAGGACATACTACTCTTCTTTTAGGCTCTTGAAGCACTTGTGCACAGATCTTTTCGGCAATATACGGCGCCCCGTTTGTTTGAAAATAAGGTTGTCTAAACTAATAAGGCCTAAATGTGGCTATGCAGAAGCAAAGACTGTATTTCATAAAACAATTCTTAAACATCTGTAATCATGGTGATCCGCGGTTTTCAAAACAGATCAAAGAAATAATCGTATTAAGAAATAATTCTTGACTTCTTTTTCTCGTTACTTCGAATTAACCTCTTTAATTATGTGGACATACAATTTTCCAAAATTACAAAAATGCTCAAAATAAATTAATCTTAATATTGGCTTAAACAAATATATCTTTAAGTCCCTTAGTCTTTTGAAATTTCCAAACCGCAGAATACAGCGCCATGTTTTGCATGGGTATATTCTAGTTTGATTCATATTACATTAAAAATGAATGGTATTATCTGACATAATACGCAGACTTGCCAACCTAAAATGAAAAATTTTCGGGAGATTTAAAAAAAATTGCGGTACTTTTACGGGAGTTTTTGCGGGTGTTTTTTGAAAAAAAGCGGGAGTTTTTACGGGAGATTTTTGAAAAAAGCAGGAGTTTTTACGGGAGATTTTTGAAAAAACGGTAGTTTTTACGGGTGATTTAAAAAACGGGAGTTTTTGCGATAAATTTGGAAAAAATGAGTTTTTACTTTAGATTTTGAAAAAACGGGATATAGATATAGTGACTAATTAGTCGGCTTCTTACCTTGTAAATGAAGCACCATCGCTGACTCAGAAAATCCGGATAGAACTCTTCAAATTATAATGCAACTTCGAACCACCACAAAAATTGTTTATTTCATATAATTATTTTAACTGATGTAGTTTAAATTGTCAATCTCTGGGATGATTTATATTTCAAACTGTCTAGATATCATTAATATGATCTGTTTAGATTATGATACAACATTTACTTTGGAAACGAATTGATCAAAGCTAAGTAAAATGTATATGTGGTGTTCACTATATCCTAAGGCCAATCTGCGTGAGGTTACATTTTTAGGTTCGGTTTTTCGCGCATGAGCATTAAATCCAGAGATTTAATTGGTTGAAATTATTATAACGCATGCGCGGTTAATAAATTAATTAGACAGAATAAGAACTGGCCCCCGTTTGTGGACATTTGGTGTGCAAACTTATACCGAACTGATCGCTGAAAAGCAATTTGAATCATGGGAATGAATTAAGTATCAATAGTGAACCATGGCAGCCAATCCTTTTTGGAGTAAAAGAAAGAAGCGTGCCTGCAATAATCAAGGTCACAAATTTGTCAAATTCCTTTTAAATACGGTAGATTTCGACAGCAAAAAACGGAGATTTTACGGGAGTTATACCAAGAATACGGGAGATTTTACGGTAGTTATACCAGAAAACGGGAGATTTTACGGGAGTTATACCAAGAATACGGGAGATTTTACGGGAGTTATACCAGAATACGGGAGATTTTAGCAAAAATACGGGAGATTTTACGGCCATATTTAAAAAAAAAATTTAATAGAAATAGGTACGGGAGTTTACGGGAGTTTTTACGGGAGAAAACGGTACGGGAGTTTGGTATTTTTTACAGAAAAACAAAAAATTTACGGGAGATTCCCGTAAAAAACGGGAGGTTGGCAAGTCTGATATTATGGGTCACTATCTTCATTTGGGTGAGGGTAGTTAATAACTATTTTAAGTACATGTGTAAACCGTTGGAGTAAATTGTGCTGTTGCTTCAAGACCGTAGCCTGGAGGAAGGTTCGCTAAACAAACATATAGCAAGTATCCTCCATATGAATTCTTACCCTTTGCATTCGTTTGACTTCACTTCTTAAAAGAGAGCTTCGTCTTCACTCTTTCAAACTAGAATAATAAACCTGTGAACTCACCGCGCCAATCAGTGTTCGTCGGCCAAATTTCATTCCTTCTGACGTCATCGTTGAGCCCGGAATTGACCAATGACATGCGCATATTTAATTAGAACGCATTCAAGCTCGCCGATTGGTGGAAGGTCAGCGCGTAGGTCAAAAGTGATTTACCCAAACTGTCACCGGTACCCGCCGTGGGGGCGGGGCTACTAAACTGTAATAGGCAGAGTGTAGTTTAACTAGACTCTGCACGCAGGGTAATGAATCCATTCATTTGTATCCTGCACGAATCCTGAATGTTGGATTCATTTGTAAAGTACCTTACATATGAATCCTACTTGAATCCTGGCTACAGAATTCATTTGTAAACTTCCTTCCATATGAATCTTGCACGAATCCTGAAGGTTGGATTCATTTGTACAATACCTTCCATATGAATCCTGCTTGAATCCTGGCTACATGATTCATTTGTAAACCACCTTCCATATGAATCCTGCACGAATCCTGAAGGTTGGATTCATTTGTAAACTACCTTACATATGAATCCTGCTTGAATCCTGGATATAGGATTAATTTGTAAACTACCTTCCGTATGAATCCTGCACGAATCCTGAAGGTTGGATTCATTTGTAAACTACCTAACATATGAACCCTGCTTGAATCCTGGCTACAGGATTCATTTGTAAACTACTTAAACGGCGAATCCTGCATGAATCCTGGAGGCAGGATTCAAACAGGATTCATATGCACATATGAATCCTGCCTCTAGAATTCGGGAATTTGATTCACTTTTTACTGTGTATTTAGAAAGGGTTGGTGATTTTAATCAAGAAGTCCTATTCTGTACGGATCAGATACTGTATGCTGACAGATGGTTCTACTGTAGCCTCTTACTTAACTATTGCATGATCAAGCCATTGTTCCTACAGTATAACGATCAGCAATTCAAGGCAATCTACTTTCTTTCCATCTACGAGTAAATCAATATTCAGAAGACATGCTCGAAAACGAAGACGACTTCTTAAGAGTTTACACACCTCGATATAACATTTGCTTATTTCTCAGTTTTTAGTTTTATCAAATGAACCAAACTGCAAGAAACGCTGAAATTTTGTTTCAAATGATTTAATAGCTCATCATAGTCTTTTTGAGAGAAAGATATCACTTGTTACAAATCTGTATTTATCTCCTAAACATAATGGCTCGAACTAGACACGATGATTAGGTAATATAATAGCAAATCATCTCTATGGAAACAATATAGTGTGGATATCACTTTGAGACACAAGGTCATGAATTTTTAATGTTGTTTGCTCCGAGTTTCAGTTTGTCATATGAGAGACGGTTTATAACTAAAGTAACACGCATTGCAAAACAAGTAAACAAAAAGTTAATGGTGTCCTTCATCTCTGGAGTCAGTCTATTACAATGTGTGTGTTGTGTGTGTTGGCAAAGAAGTTCACCCTAAACTTTCAGGAATGGGAGACTATGTAAAATATACACTGTGTTTAGTATACAATGACCTAGACACAAAAATATGTAACAAAAAAATTTCATATTAAAAAATACCCTTTCACACGGTCTTATACATCTATAAATAATACTTATTTAAATAGTGCTATTAACATTTTTATGCGTTGCAAAAGAAAAACATGTAGCCGACAGGCATTAGTTGCATTTGAGAGTACAATCATAATTAATGCTTTAAATATACTCCAGGAGTTCTTTTAACCCTATGATCAGATAAGTAAGAGCAGTTTTTAGGGGAAAACTGCAAAATACCTACGCCCCGGGACCTATACCCTGAATTTTATCACTGAAATACAATTTTTAGTAAGGATTATCACATTAGAACAACTTGTCAAAATTTGGTGTAAAAATACTGAATAGAACTGGAAATATTGTCATTTCATTGATGTATATAGATAAAAATAATGGTGCCAAAAGGAGCCTATCGTCCTGAAAGGTATTACATAATAGGGCTCCATATGGAGCCTATCGTCGTGAAAGGGTTAATTAGGGTTATGTAATTCAAGTGTAATTAAGACCACTTGTAACAACTTTATATTTTATACCAGAATTGTTTCCATATTCTACACACTCTAAACTTTAAAATGATACCAAATTTGCTCTGCTCCACCATAGGCGACCCAGTTTCAGTTTTTAGGCCTCTAAAACATGATTTGTTACTGCAGTATTAGAGTTTATTCAAAGATATGTCAAATTCTGACACATGCTATTTGTTCCCACACTTTTACATAAGTTTTGAAAAGAATCCAAATCAAAAGAATTTTACAGTTAGTTACTGATAACAAGTATATTCAAAAGCAAATATTTTTGAAGAATGTAATACTTATTTAATCATGGCGCACAATAAATACCCTTTGCATTCGTTTGACTTCACTTCTTAAAAGAGAGCTTCGTCTTCACTCTTTCAAACTAAAATAAACCTGTGAACTCACCGCGCCAATCAGTGTCCGTCGGCCAAATTTGACCGACGTTCTATATATGGTCATTCCTCCTGACGTCATCGTTGAGCCCGGAATTGACCAATGACACACGCATATTTAATTAGAACGCATTTGGCGTATGTTTCTTTAAGCTCACTGATTGGTGGAAGAAAGGTTAGCGCGTAGGTGAATAGTGATTTATTACCCAAACTGTCACAGGTGCCCGTGCGTGGGGGCGGGGCTGCTAAACTGTAATATGGTCTCTACTAGGCAGAGTGTAGTTTAACTAGACTCTGCACGCAGGGTACACAATAAAAGTCGTAATGGCTGCATGGATACTCTCAATTGGTACTGACGATAGAAGTCGAAGTGACAGATGACAAATAGTTTTGTATTAATGGTATGTGCTCTGTATGCTCTAACATTAAACATCTTTTCATTTTTTAAAATTTATTTGTCCTTTCTTTGAATTGAAAACAAAAAACTTTGAAAACATTCCACTTTCTATCACTGTTCCGCTGTTTTATCATTAATGACGAGAATCATGAACGTTTTGAGAAATGAAAACATTTTAGATGAACTTGTGAATCATTATAAACTTTAATTTGTTTTTGAGAAATGAACATTTTATTATCTTACTAAAGAATGCTGTCAAATCCTTTTTAGACACACGATTTGAAAGTTGTGGTAGGCTAATCCTCTCGTCTTTCTGGCAAATACACTCCCCTCCAAATTTTCTGAATTTTCGATCTCGGTGAGTTCCTTGGCAGAAATATGCCATTATCTTCGGGTTTTCAAGTCTGATTTGATCCCAGATCGCCAATATGGCAAGTGCTCCATCAAAACTGTTCGCCAGATGTATTGTCTGATGGCATTTGGCGAATGGCGACCGCTTATCCGACACACTGGACTTTTATTCAATATAAGAGGGGTTAAGCTACATGTTGAACAGATAAATGACGTCGGATCTGTTTATTTCCTGTGGGCCAGCGTGAAGTCTAGGTGTCACTTCTGTAAATCATTGAAAAATATTGAAAAAATCACAAAATTCAAGTTCTGGGGTACAATATCGCCATTTTCGAACGAACTAGCCCATACAATGACTATATTTCTTCGTTCCCCTATACATAACCTTCATCTTGACACTATATTTAACATAGGGTTTGCGTCTCGATTTTTATAAGTGGTATTTACCGGAGTGACACCTTAATATCCCAAAACGGGAAAATTTGACTATGATATTTTTTGCTCATTTAGCATTTTTTCAAACAATTGAGTTATTTCATGCTCGAAACAGCTGCATTTCCAAACTTTTAATACGTTTTCTACAAAATCTAGCCATATTTGGGGGCCAAAATGACCTAAAATTGGGTCATCAACTTCAGAGATCTCATGCAAAAATTCTAGACGCAAAATCTCCGAGATTATTTCATTTTGTCAATCTTTATAGAAATGCCTTTCAAGTATTACACAGAATGAACTGAAATGTATGTTGCTAAATGCAATTATTTTGAGTCAAATGTGGTCCCCATGTGCAAAATTTGCCCTTTTTCTCCTAATTACGCCAGTAAGGCCCCAGTGCATACCATTGCTACAATGTAGCAATTTACAAATTAATCTTGTTTACTCTTCCTGTGATACACCTGGCGTGTTTATTAAGCATGTAAAAATGATACTTTGCAACATTGTAGCAATTTAAATGAGGTATGGAACCTTAAAAGCGTGTAATTTATGGAGAAATAACCAGCAATTTTGATGGAATTCCAGTTGATTTTCTCCCATTTATGACCCCTTTAGACCCCCGTTTGGCCATTCTTATAGGCACAGGATGTTTAAATGTGAATTAAAAGCATTGTGTGGCCTAGCCTGATGTAAATATCGACTCTATATTGAAATTCTACAACATCCATGGTCTCTGCGCAAATGGCAGCCAATCTAAGGCGGGGGTATTAAGGTGTCACTCCTGTAAATCATTGAAAAATATTGAAAAATATCACAAAATTCAAGTTCTGGGGTACATATCGCCATTTTCGAACGAACTAGCCCATACAATGACTATATTTCTGCGTTCCCCTATACATAACCTTCATCTTGACACTATATTTAACATAGGGTTTGCGTCTCGATTTTTATATATCACTACGCCAACATAGGGACTCATTTTCAGGTAAAATCCCTGCTTCACAAATGAAAATTAACGAATAAACTAGTTCCAGTTTACGGGACTATATTCTTGCGATTTTTTTCTTTTAGAAAGTACTTCACCTCAGCTTTACATACATACCTCAAATGGCAACATTGCATACACTTAAACCTACTATACACACCATTGAAGTTGGCATGGCTTTGTTTTAAAGTATTAAAAAACACTGTCCTACCCGGAAGTCCGGAAGTGGTATTTACCGGAGTGACACCTTAATATAGGTTTTTACATGAGATTATCATATTGGTGCGATTTACAGACGCGTATTCAACAAAGTAAGAACGTGTTCTTCTTATCGCGCGCAGCAAAATGACGTCAGATTAGTCTACTTTCTACAGGTAAGCGGGAAAGTTACAGGTTTTTACGTGTAGATAAGTGATTACACGTCGCTCATTACGTGATTGATTTTAGCTATGTTCTAGGATGGCCCAGGAGCCCATATTTGATACAGATAATCTTGCTTGTTATACATTTTCGTTTTGTTTCATTCCGTACTATATAAATATACCCGGGGCTTAGTACAATATGTATACTAAACGAAATGAAATGATAACCAGGGCCTATAATTGCCGTATCACTACACTTGATTTGCGAACGAGGCATTTTCTTTGTATTACGTCAGCCCTTGATATGAGAACAAAAGTGATACTAAAGTAATTGAATTGTGGTTGAATATGAAATAAAGCAAAAATAAAACGTTTTCATGCGACTAGAATTGAACCCAGGCCTAGCAGACACGACTCCAAAGTGCTAATCATAACCATTACACCATTATCCATAGAGCCATGAACCTTAAACACAGTCACCACATAAATATATCACCATGTCCACTGGTTTGGTTTCAGACGTGTAGCATAACAGAAAATTTTCTTAAACTTGATGAATTTTTGAAAATGTCATTCCCATATGTAAACAAAGAGGAACCAATGGGCTCTATATTTAATTAGTAGATTAGATTCAACCACAGGCCATCGGTAATTAGGTCTTCGAAGTTTCAAAATCTCGATAATCTGTTGGCGATTATCAGTGGATCAGTTTTTTTAGAAAATAAGAAGTGATTATCAGGAAGCAATGCATATATTTATTGGACAGGACTTTCCACTGCACATAAATTAATGTGTGTACCCTTTTGGCTTACGTCTTGTATCTAGTGCCAGAGACATACTCACCTAATTGCCCCCGTTGATCCATTTATTTGCTAAACATATATAATTAATCACCCTTTGCATTCGTTCGACTTCACTTCTTAAAAGAGAGCTCCGTTTAACTAGACTTTGCAAGCAGGGTAATAATTAATGACATTAACACGATCCACTAAAGTTTGATATTCTTGAAAAACGAGTAAATACTTAATACACTGAAACAGCAACAATTTAAACCTAAAATGATCCGCGAGATGGTTTGTTTCACTGTAGATGGAGCAGCTTTTAAGTTGAAAAATAAGTTGTTCGAAATTATTGATATTTTTCTTTGCATAATGTCATGATGCTCCGGAGTCTTCCCAAAATTAGACAATCCCACCCCGTGCCTGAGGTTGCCAATCTTTTGGAGAGAAGTGTAAGGGAAGTAATGCACTTGCCATTGTGATCTCCACATGAAAAAATTAATTAATCTGATTTTTCAAATTGAGTATACTGCTTTTATTATTACATTTATATGCACACTAGTATCTTGTTGACCTATATACAGCACTGTATTGATGTCTTGGCCACTTATGAGGCTCATAATTCAATCATGAAGTGAAGAGATCACGCCTAACCATCGACAGGGTACAGTGACAAAATATAATGTAGTACACTTTAGATGTACGATGTCACTATTTAACCGATTTGAAGCAAAGACAATGATGTCGGTTTGATGTAGGTTTTAAAAAGATAATCTGAGGAATGCATTAAGGATATCAAGTGTGATTTTTGTGTATTCGTTTAGGAAGACATTTAACTTTCTAATAACGTTAAAAGATTTTCGATTTTTTTGTAGTCAACCTACCCATATAAATGATCAGATGGAAAATGTTGTGTTTTTACACACTTCCTTTGATCATTTCCTCCCCTGTCGTCTTAGAGTGTCGAAGATTTTTATGAGAATATGTTTCTTTAAACAGCACAATTAAGGTATGTTGAAGATTTAATAAGTATTAACATTTTGGCAAAAAATCATAAGGGTATATTGTCAACTCGAATGTACGTTGTCCCGTTGAACTTACTAAGTACAGTTAACCCTAATGCAGACAACGTATTTTTCATAACACCAATATATCAGATGCATTTAAAATTGAAACAGAACAATTACAGAATTACTTCAATTTGATTGAACTATTGAAACTTTCCAGATATATCATGAACGGGATTTTAAAAAGTCATATTCAATAAGCTAGTATAGATCAGTGGATCTATCTATCAATGTTACTAACAGTCGCTGAGGCCCAGGAGTAGAGAGGTAGTTCACTTCGATAGTGTTCTACACGAGAAAATACAGGGGTCACTATGTTCATATCAGTGTATCTCGGTACATACAGCATATATTTCTTTAACATTACAGGAAACCCTCGCCAACATATAAAACTTAAAGAACTTAAAACTTAAACAAAGAAATAAGAACAGTTTATCACAACAACCGACGTATAAGGTAAATTGTTACAAAAACGAACAACCGAAGTTTGCCAGGACACTTTTGATGTTTACTAAGAGATGAAGGCCGAACTGCATTTTGCTTGGTTGTTCATTTTGGATTTGAAAGTTCCATTTTAGGTATTTTTAGTTGTAAATAAATTCTGAAATAATATGTTTATGTTTTGTTTGCATTTTTAGATATGATTGAATAATAAAGGGGTCTTCAATATTTATTTTTCATTTAATTACACTTGTGATGCTACGTAATTCCCCGGGAAATGAAATTGTAATACGGGGATTTTACCCTCATTTTCTGCAAATGTGTCGATCTTTTTTAACCCAAATGACAATCCCTAGTATATTTTATCTTTTTCTTTCAAACAGAAGTCGTATAAAACTAAGATATTCGTAAGAATCAACATATCTGCATTAAAGTTTTAGTTCGTAAGTGAATTTTAAAGATGGCGGCCGGTATAAATAACTTGACCTCTTGATGACGTAGAGGTCATTTCTAAGCCAATGAAAAGCGTTGAAATAATTCACTTCTTCTTGACCTGGGAAAAGTGTCCTGGTAGAGTTCGCAAGCGTGTTTCTTTGCGTTTTAAACTAGGATGAGAAAAGAAAGATGTCAGGATTGTAGAAATCACATGTCGATTCAGGTCATAGTGTATTTTTGGTGTTTCTGTGATAATCATGGAAACCAATGGCCTCTATTTGGATCTGCTGATATCCTCATGTTAAGTGAATGGTGCACAGCCCCATGTAAGTCAATGCAACCTTATTGAACGAAATGATCCCTATCTCAGCTTATGTGTGCCCGAGAACCAAAGTATTATATGACATTCTATTCTTCATGTTACACCTAAGAATCATTTTGACCATAGGGATATTTGCCAATAATCGCCCTCTTCCTTTACTATTTTATATAAATTGAATATTTGTTTTTGGTTATTGCAATGAATTTTTCCACAAATATTTTTTTGGGGGAAATCCCGGCCGGGGGTTCGTCCGAACCCATCGAACCCCCGGTCTCTAAGGCTATGTGATGATATAGTCATGCGGTACCAACTCACCGGGGCGTATCGAAACCAAAACGCCCTGCAAAACCTAGTATGTATCTGTTATGATGTACTACTTTCCTATGGAAATTGCAGTGAATTTTTTTGCACAAAATTATCAATTGGAGGAAGCATTTCTTCAATAAAATGTTAACATTACAAAAGGGGACATGCCATTAAGAGGCCATTCTCTGACTTAGTCATTTTTTCAAAAGTGTGAAAATAAAAAAAATCATGAAAAGTTCTTAAAATATTCTGAATAACAAGTTGAATAGTTATATTTAATGATGGCACAAGCAAAAGTCTGAAAATTAACATGAAATGAAGGGTTTTGACAGATGCAAAAGATGGTAGATTTGTGATGAAGAAATAGAGGTTTTTGCAGTAACAACACAATTACCTCGAAATTATCCGTTATGAGAGGCTGAGGACTAAACTTGACATAATTTTCAATCTCAGATTATCAGTAGTATCTAACTTTAGCCGGACAGCCACTCAAAATGTATATGGAGCCCATAAGATTCATTTTTCCCAATTGAAGTCACTATTTCTGTTTTTAGCTTTAGAGGATAGGAGGTACATGAACATGCTAAGTTTACCTAGATCACAAGCCTTACCACAAATATAAAGTATATAGGAATAGAGTTGATATGTGTGAAAACCTTAAACTTTCCATTTTATTGGGGATGGAACTTGTGGACCATGTGTATTTCTAACTTCTTCACATGTGCATGGATCTAAAATTGTGGCAGCCATCTTGGATTTGTCATATTATGTGGACATGGTTTTGGTTGTGCTGAATTTGTTTCAAAATAACATTTCTTGTATACCTTCAATAAGTGAGATAGGCATTTGAAATTAAATACAGATAGTATACCTGACATTTAATGCAGTAAACAGTAATACAATTCATTCTTACATAATAAGTGAGTCCAGACAAAAAGTTGTTATTGTGTTAGTTTAACTGGGCATAAATTACACTCATTGGCCTTGGTTTTCTTAATTGGCTTGGATAAAATGTTGTTCTGTTTATTCAGAAAAGGAGTATAGTTCAATATACAAGTTCACATTCGTTCCATCCCCTTGTAGAAATAAATCTCATATTATTTTATCTCAAATATAGAACACAAAAATATAATAAAAAACAAGTTTCTATTAATTGCAAAAGTTAGCTTCTATGTCATGACTGAGTTTGGGTTCCGCTTCTAGGGAAAAAATATCCATCTGGAAATATCGTATTGACCATTGCTATACACTCCATATTAAATCCTCCCAGTAAATAACATTGATATACAGTGTACAAGTATATATGACATGGAGGATCTGGGGTTTGGGTAATGTGAGACATGAGGCCACTTGTCTTTTTGAATCTCATATTCAATATTCTTTATTTAAACGCTCATATTTAATATTTTTGGAGTGGTAATTCAATTATGTACCTATTTTTTATTCTTTATCCCAGAGTTGAACTCTGTTCCGCTCTGTTAGGTAACATGAAAACATATTTATGATATTTTGCAAATGCGTGGAAAAAGTGATATCTGTGGAATACGGAAAATATTTCACAGATATCACCTTTTGGCAGGGATTTGAAAACTACCACCAATATGATGTGTTTTGTTACATAGTGATTTCATGACATCACGGGGATGAATGAATGAAAGGATGTTGTTTTGATATGCTTTGTTTAGTTTTAGAGGTGAACTATGGGAAAAATAGAACATCCTATGAATTTTCGTGATATTGTGTTTATCCAACTCTAATTCGCTATGCTAACTTGGCAAGATATTGATATCAACTCGGAGATAAAGATAAAATCATTTAAAATCATATGATATCCTATTCATATCCTTTACTGTGCCACAACTTTCTCATATGTTATATATTTTGGCACAGGCCATCATTTATTTTCCTTGAATTCATGCTTTTGTTCCTCGTTTTAGAAATGAGAGGAAATCTTTGATTTTCCTTGTATTTAAGTTGCTTAAATGTTGCCCTGTGATGTTGATAAAAGTCAATAGTAATCCATTCAGTCACAATTGAAATGTACCCATTGCTAGCCCAGAACCTACCAAAATAGCATTTGCATTTTGTCAATATTTCCCTATGTGCTTTTCCATGAAAATAATTTTAATCGTATCTTTTCTTCAGTATTTCATATATTGCATTTTAATATATTTATATTGGTTAATATTTATATACTAATTACTTAGACAACAATAAATAAAGAATTTTTTGTAAAAACACCAAAAATGGTATATGATCTTTAAATGACTGTTGTGTGAACATCAAAGGTCAAAATTCGCTGAAATTGTATTTTTATAAAGCACAAATGATTTTTCTTCAATATGATATGCATTATTATCAGATATCTTTGGGGGCTAAAAAGGGCCCTTAATGACACCCATCCTTTTAATTAAATAGTAAGGTACAATTGCAATAAAAAGTAACACAGTATATTGTCAAGTGGAAATAAAGCTAGTTGAAGTAACAAATGTGCAAATTAATTTTACCCAATCGGCCATTTTGAATAGCACTTCCTTTGTAAACATATATTTAAAATTACCAAACTTTAACATAGGTGCCTTAGTCTGAATATAATTCAGACTAAATATGATATAGTCTACTGCAAAACCGTTAATTTGAATTTCAAACCTACTCTCTCTTTGCAAAGTCTATGATTGTGAGTCTCATAGTACACCGTTTTTATTCAAAGTTGTTCCAATAGGGATGTTTCAGCTATTCGGAATCTGAAAGTGATACTTCAATGAATGTATTGTATACATACAAATACTATATATAGTCTACTCTCATACTATATACCCATTGAAGCTTTTGAAATAGATCCTGAGTTGTTTAGGCAATTTGTTCAGGGAGAATGTCAAAAATAGTAAAGTATTTTTATGATTGTATTTTCAGTAGAATGCGCACTTTGAGCTTAAGAGAGAAGCATGCATTAGTTGCATTGCTTATGTTTCTAGCTGCACCACCACCAGAAGGCCTTCAAAGTGAGATAATTCCAACCCTATTGTTTTTATTGGCGCCTCCTCCAGATCCGTTGTTAAATTTTTGTAACAGATTGGGCGCAGATAACAACAATTGGCAAGGACGAGATGTCCTTGGATTATTTGAAAAACACCCATATGAGTTTTTTGAAACTGTTGGTGAAACAGTTAATACGTTTCATGAGATGCATGGTTGGTAATTTTCTGCCTAGAACTTTTGGTATGCAACATAACATGTCACCTCACAATAGACTACTCCTCACATTGATCTGGCTGAGATCGTACCCTTGTTATCCTCTACTCTCCCTGATGTTCGATGTTAGCATTACAACTGTGTCACGAGTCATTAATGACGTTTGGCCAATATTATGGGAACTATATGCATCCAATGTACGCTGGCCATCTCTTGAAGAATGGAATGCAATGAGGAATAATTGGAATGATCTCCCATTTGCAATTGGCTCTATTGATGGAACATCCCATGAAATTAACAGGCCAGAAAATGAACCCCAAGCACTTTTTACTCTGGAAATAGAGGATACCATTGTATGCATACTGAAGTAATAGTAGATAATAACAATGACCTTCGTTATGTCCATAGTGGCTTTTTAGGTCATATGAATGATGCACAAACATTTGGCTATATGGCAAATATTGGGCCCGGGGGACCTTTAGTATTCCCTGAAGACTGTAGACCTTTAGCTGATAAAATATATCCATGTCGATACCCACTCCTTAGGAAGTATAAAAGTTCTGAAATATGCAGAAAACCCCTAAATTTACGTAAAAAATGTAAGTGGCTAAACAGAAAAATTGGGAGTAGGCGGAGTTATGTAGAGCATGTGATTGGTCACATCAAGGTTTTTAGGTTATAGGTACACTTTTTCGCCACCCACGACAACATCTGGCAAAGCTCACAGAATTGTGTGCCGGTCTTAGTATAAGGAGGGTTAATCTCTTTGAGACTACTTAAACTGCTCAATCAACTGTTCTATCAATACATGTAATATTCAGTACAAGAGAATATACTTTGTGTCATATTTCTAATAAATGTAATCCACAGCGAATAACAAATAAGAGCATCTTGAAATTATTTTAATGTTGCTACATTTTTGTATATTCTCTAAAAAGCACATTGATGTTTTTAGCTTTGAAACTATTGATTTATCAGTTATTAATGCAACTGAACTTATGACATGGCCCCTGAAATCTGACTTTCACTTTCCCTGTAAAGCTCACTTTCAGATTCTGAATAGCTGAAACATCCCTATTATATAAAACCTTCACAGAAATACCTTTCAGTCGAGACGTTGCCTTTGTGTTCAGAGTCACTCGTTTTAGCGGCGGTTTGGTCCCCAGATGTGAGAAGATGCAAATCTTCAAAGATTTCAACCAAAAGCCTCGATATATCGCCAGTGCTTTTATTATTCTCCCCTATATTTTGCACAAGGACTCCCATTACAACCCTCCATCTCTCAGAATTGATCAAAACGCCCAGTTCTCTTCCAAAACGCCACGTTGGATCTATACACCTCATCTATACACGTTTATAGTCATAGACTCTGAAAAAACATGACGTCACGAACAGAACCGGTTATGGATTTTTAACGGCAATGCGTTATGCAACTAAAGTCACTAAGTGCCAAGATAAAATTGTTAATGTTATATTGTCACGGTGTTATAGCATGACGTTTACGTCAAGGCAATTTGCAAAATTTTGCGGTAACGATAACAAAAAATGGCGGATGGGAAATGGCCGTATGTCCTCTTTCTTGCCTGTAGGCAATATTCACAGATACGATTTCCTTTCAAACTAATTCCATTCGGTGACGTATATGTGGATGGTTATAAAGACTGGGTCAAATCTGCCAGGTGGACTACAAGAAGCAGAATATTAGCTGTAAACCTACCGACTGAGATATCCAAGTTCATAATTTTTGGTCCATTCTCGTGTTTTCTCAGTACATGTGCCTCGGAGCCACTCAACATATAAAATGAAAAATCCAGAACAGGAACGTAGTGTATATTGTAAATAATAAAGTTTCAAACACAATATCGTTAGACCACGTATGACTTCTTTCGAATTCTATGGACGGTAACGTATTGTATTAGTTGTACATTAGATGTTTAGCAGGCGGTTATAAATTACGTGCATGTACATCTGTCAAGTCTATGTTGCTAGATCTGATAGCCTCTTTCCATGTTATTGTAATAATGGGTAATAAATGGAACATTGAATTTTTATTATATTTGATTTCAGGAATCGCAAGAGGCGCTCTTGTTTCAGCCTATATAGGGCAAGGAAAAACTGCGGCTTGCTTTATTTATGAAACCAATGAAAGTGAAAAAGATAGCAATGAAGAGGCAAAAAAAGATTTAGCATCAAGTACTGATGAAGATGACAAAATTAATAACAATGAATCGGGGTTTCATTTTTGAATCAAGTTCGCGTTACCGTTCATCAATTTTTTACGTTACCGCAAATTCAAAATACATTATCATGGCTTGAGTAGAACATATAAGTTGGTTTCCAAAGCTCAATTGGCTTTGTATGATCGTATGTAGGTTACATATAGATACCCAAAGGTTGTTAGGCAATGTAGACCATGCCCTAACAACAAAAATAATCAAATTACTAAATTCTGTGTAGTTTTGAATTTCAAACTCGACAGTTTTTCTCTCATTTCATGTTATCCCCTGGTATCAATTTGCAAAGACTCGTTCAAAATATACATTACTGAATGCATCACCAAATGCGAGGCTTACATAAATCGTTCATCCTTTCATTGACAGTTGTAGAAAATAATGCACCAACCTTATTTTTCTCTTCCACCGCGGCCATTTTATTGGATAAATCTGTGAACGTAGCCGTCCAACCTCGTTTCCAGAGGTGGCGTAACCGTCATTCTATAACACCGTGATTGTGGTCTGATTGGCCAGAAAGGTGGTTCAATGCCTTTTGGTTACACGATTTTAGACAGCTTGAGTTATGTAATACTATCATCTGAGCGTGTTTATTTCCTATATTGTGTTCTGACTGGCCAGAAAGTAATTATGCATGACTAGCTATGTGAAAACGCACCGCTGGAAGCGCTTATTTAGGTATTATATTTTTTGTTTATCGGAGGAAAAAACGTGGCTCCAAAGTATTCATCTCTGATTCAATTCCTCGCTTCATTGAATGGAGTTGCAATCAATATCACACTAATAGTCCATGGTATAACTTCCGAATATGAATGATCCGTAGCACATTTGAAGCAATATTTATGAAGGTGCATATGTCTTGATTCTTTTAAAATACCGTTTGCTGAAAAAACTTCCGGCTTTAGGGTCGAAAAATGTCTTTCATCACAAGGGGTCGAAAAAATATTTTGATTAGAACTTTTATACGTTCTATACGACACAGACCGTTATTCTAATTATACGAACAAAAAATAGATTATCATAATGTGCAAATATATTATAATTTTAATGTATATGTCGGTGTTTAATTAGTGTAATTATGCAAGTGTGTTTTTCAGATTCTGTTTGATTTTCCAAATATGAGCCATGCAGATTCAACAAAATTGTGTAAAATATTTAGATAATTTATGCTTTGGAACATTTTTTTACCAGAATTTTTTTCCATGTAATCGCAAGGGGTCAAACAACAAATTATTGTTTATGTATTATAACATTATACAAAAACAAATAGGTAAGATTTATATCTAATTAAATGTTACAGAAGTATTGAAATGTTCATATATTCCAAGGGCATGTCTAATAATCAATTAGAGTCATATGCAATCGAACGCCTTACAATTCTTCCTCGACGTTACTGCTGGATATCATCAGGTTTTCTGATGGTTGTTTCTTCTTTGACCTTACCGCTGGATATCATCAAATTTTTGGAAGATAATGATAACGATTTTTTTTAATTATTCATGAAACCAAGTCTTATTGGTTGTTTTATAGACAACTGAGCTAACTACGAGAAATAGAATTTTAGCTGTAGTCCCAATACTCCTATTCGCGATAAGAGTTAAGGTGGTAATTTACATAAATATCTCCCATGATGCATCGCTTTGGAAGGGACAAATTTTCATTGGCCCGCCGAACGAGTCGAATACTCTGAACGTTTCTCAGCTTCTGATCTTCCATCAGCCCTTAAGCATGGTAATATGATCCAATCTATTCAATAATCAGAAAGATAATCGGAGATTCAAAGTAACATTATTGATATTTTTCGATCTTGGATGAAGTCTGAGCAATTTCTGGGAAATCAGTGACGTCACTGGAATTGGACGACATTTTCAACAACAGATTTCTTCGGATTTGGGTATTATAGTTTAAAAAGCCTTGTAATATATCTTAATTACATACATACTTATCATTTGTGCAAATGCAACTCTACATTAATGTTTAATTGAGTCGCAGTGCGGCATTGAAAATAGAACATCTGTGTAATTTAATGGGAAAGAACCCGGATGTATACGAAGTTGTACCATGCATGAGAGCTCTTCAAACGAGAGTTAACTAAACTGAACGAAAACTAAACGTCATCGCGTATTGGTATATAAGTCAAGGAAGAGCAATATGCCATCCTTTATTGATAATGTTCATTGCGGAATAAATATCTTAAAACGTATTGAGACCCATTTTGTGAAAAACTAGGAAAATTTAAGCATTTGTCATTCTAATATAAAAGTGATTCATTTTAGCATTTATCTTATTAATACCTGAGAAACAATACAAAAGGTCGATACACTGATTGCATAATTCTTTGGTAGTGATGAGAAAAAATAACCTTAAACTTATAGCTTAGAAACCTAATTCATATATTCAAAATCATTTTCTATTTTTACCTGTTGCCCTGTGTCCTCCGAATTGTAAAAAATTGGGATTTTTTGGTAATTTTTTGATTTGACCTATGTTAATGGCAGCCATAATTCAGCCTAAAAGCCGGAAGTATATTAAACGGTAATAATAAAAATTATTAGCGAACACATGTAGGTACGTTAATGTTAGGTCAAATATCGCTGCTCTATTAGTGTGCTTCCAGCTCCTTTATTAGACGTCCTAGAGATTTCAAACCATGGACTATAACACTTTATAAGCACGTTCTGAGATTATGAACTCCAACAACATATCGTCCCCTTATTTCCACATTGTCATAATTGCATTTTTGCTGATATTGAGAAATCAGAGGTTGAAGATTTGGGGTTTTCATAACTTCTGAGTAGTAATTTTTAGAAACTTCTTTTTTTCGTTTGGGTAATTACATGTTTGTGCATATGTAAGCCTTGCAGAGCAAAAATCACTTATGAACAATAAATAAAACACATCTTTTTATGGTTTCTTGTTTTTGAAATAACAAGATAACCCTGAAAACTGAATTTTTATTCATGTCCATTTTGTTATTGTCCGTATAGTCTGCCAATTATTCAGAATATTACTCATGTTCCATTTTAACTGGTAAATGTATAACAGGTCAGTAATTGATTAAGTTCACTGAATGAACTTTTATTTTATTTACAAATAATGTGCAAATCCATTGAAATGGACCTCAGAAATGAATCCCTTGTGAGAAATTGAGAAAGATAGTATAGTGAGTCATAACAATGTGGAAATAATGAGACGATATTCAAAACCCGTTCTGTTCGTGATGCCATGATTGGCATTTAATATTGTGCTCCCGATTTTGAACATCAAATTTCACATTTATAAAAATATTTACAAGAACGGTACCTTGTTTGACATGTAGGTGGTATTTACTTCATTTAGTATGTGTATAAACTATATTTTTACCCCATGAGCATCGCACACTAACTTTAAGTGAGGAATTAAATCAGGCGACGATTATGTTGTCTTCTGAGCTATTTTTTCGCAAACATGTACATTTTCTAAAACATATGATACTGATATACGTTTGTGAGAAGAAAACGTCGTAAAGATTCTGCCTCCAACACGTGAAATAAGGAAAAAGGAAAAATCGTACCTTCGACGTTCCGACATTTTGTTACCGAAACGAACCGTTGCGGTAACCAGCATAATCGAGTGGATCACAGTGAAGATGGCGGGATCAAACGACGTTCCGACATTTTGTTACCGAAACGAACCGTTGCGGTAACCAGCATAATCGAGTGGATCACAGTGAAGATGGCGGGATCAAATGCATTATTTACTTTGGATTTTGTATCTTTTTTATTGAAAATCTTACAATAAATCAGATGATATGATTATTTACAATAAATTAATATGAAGTTCAACATCATAATGTTATAGAATGTAGCTCATACAAAGACATGTCTTTAGTCGATGCAGAATGATTGATTTTGGAAACTGAATGAAAGAACCTGAATGAGAAACGTGATGTAAAATACACTGTCACTTTTTTATGCATATACGCGTATATCTGTAGAGGCTCCCCGGTGTCCTGTAGATTGACCGATGTCCTTCAGATTTAGTTGTTTGCGGGCGCCGTACGGGGCCTGTACTAATGTGACCATACTCACGGCGAAATCAAGACATCGGGTAAAGTCACCGGCGCCCGGTTGATTTAGAAATCGGCCGATGACTACTCATCGGTCGGCGCCCGGCGCATATGTGACCTAGGCTAGTTATCAGCTGGTTAATGCAAAATATTTGTGAAAAGTTTGAATAAAACTTACATTGTCGTAATGATTCTTTTGGTGTAGTGAAATTTTAAATGCCCCCCAATCTTACTTTAAAAAATTAATGAAGTAGACTTTGAACATATTATCAATTATTCGGGTTTGTAGAAAAAACCGGGTACCCTTAGAAATGACGTTATTGTACTATTCGTATTTTTCGTTTTTTAGGTACCCGGTTTTTTCGACCGGGTACCGGGTACCAAGTTTAAACCCGGCATGGAAGATTTACTATCCGGTACCCGGTACCCGGTTTTTTCTACAAACCCCAATTATTCCCCTTGAATGTTATGTGGAATGAATGTAATATCCTCTGTTTTTGAAGCCAGATGGTAACATCATGATATCGACCTTTAAGAAAGTTTGCAAAATATACAAAGACGACGTAAGGGAACATGGGGCAAAACGGCCGTGTGGGGCAAAATGGCCCATCGAAATATCTTTTGAATAAAAAGATGGTTCTCTGAGACCGTCACCTTCTCGACAGCCCGTTTTTAACCTAGCAGCATCTCGCTTTACGTAAGAGGTAATTCTACTTTTCCCTCTCTTATTTTGCGATTACCCCTCCCACGAGAATCTCTAAATAAAAATGACGTCTATTTGATAATTCACACGTCTTTTGGGCAAAACGGCCCACAAAGGTTATAACATACAAAAATCTTATTGTACAAGAACAATTGATTTTCAAATATAACGATTTTAACATTTGATTTATACCTTATTTCCTTCCGACGCATATCCAATGACTAAAATTATGGTAGGGGTTAAGAATACTTTATCTGTCGAAGGTTTGAACGTCTGAGATAAGATGTGTGTGGACGAGTCTTGTAATTGATTAATATTGGTTTTAAAACCCAATAACAAAGGGTGGGTCGTTTTACCCCACCCATGGGCCGTTTTGCCCCACTCTCGACATTATTTTTGACCATTGAAAAATCACAGAAGATAGTCCAAGGCAAGTATAAAACACTCGAAAAATGTAAACCACAACACATAATAATAAAATTGAACATCAAAGTGCGCGATGATTGACATGTTCCCTTAAATTGTAATGATCGTAATTGAATGTAACGGAATCATAAAATGCCTCGTAATTTTCCGCCTGACAGTTGAATTTTTAAGGATGACAACTTTGTAATTGATTGAATGATTACATGCAATGACATTTTAGACCGTTGGCACTTGCAAAAGTCAACACACCTAACAAAATGATGTTCATGGTGCTCCCCGGCCGATGGAAGTGGCGAGTAAACTGGCTCATCCTTCAAAAGTGCGAACATACAATGACATGCGTGTCCCGCACAATGCTATCATAAGCCGGGGAGAGATTATCAACCTATTACCATTGAAGATGTGTGTCATAAGCTATGTTGCAAGACCTAGGCCTATAACCAACCCGTGTGGCCTCACATAAGAGATGTAATCAGCAATCTTGGCCATATAGAGGGTGACCAGAAAAAGAATTTTGGAACCAAAGAATCGGGCCCTAAAATTTTGTAGAACCTCAATAAATAAGCCTTTGGCCTTCTTCAGGCCTGTAAGGCCAAATGATCAAATAATGGGCCTCAATTCTAATCAATAATGAAAATTTGGGCCCAATATTTGGATTCAGGGGTCCAAAAACGGACATTTTCCTGATTTGAAATCTCCCTCTTGTTAGCTTCTGGATCAGCCATTGATATATATAAAACATTATTGGGTATGGCAAAACGATATAAGTACCCTCAGGGTCTCATACTGCTGTATTATCATGAGGTTGTCAGTTTATGGACTCGTATATGATCCTCATTCATGGGCTCATTTTTAACTATGTATTGTTACTTCTCAAAAATGCCTTTAGGTTTGAACATAAAACGTATTAATTAATTTCATTCTACGTTTTTTGCGGAGATGTTTACAAAAAAAGTCGTTGATAATTATATCCTTCGTACACGATAATTTGGACATTGATACTTTAACAATGAGATTACGTTTATCTTATACACGAAGTTTGGTAATAAGAATCATACACTGTATTTTAATAAGTCTACTAATTTGGTACTTTTTATATTACTTATTGAAACCAAAAATATCGGAAGTTACTGACAGCTATTCATGCAAGAGTATTCAACAAGACAGAGGCTCGAAACAAAGACATAGTGGCGCCACCTGGAGAAAGAGTTCTACACCAGAAAAGTTTTTCGATTCCAAGATAGTTAACACAGATTTTGATGATTACAAGTTTTTACGAAATCCAAAGATACGGGATATTAAAAAACAAATTGAATTCAAAAATGGCATTTTAGTTCTCGTTATATCTGATTCAAATGGTAAGTGTTTAAAGCACAGCTCTTTAAAGAACTCGGTTTTATACTGTTGTAGTCTCCAACTTTTTTGTGATGGTGTTCGGCGTTCGGTGTCTGTGACAAATGGCAGGTAGTGACATTTTGCATGTTAATGTCAAGTCAAAAATATTGGGGTTTGGAATTTTCATAATCAAAATGCTGATTCAAAGCTTCCGTTCCTAAAAATACCCTGGCTTGAAATAACAATACCATCCAATAGTTTGGCAGTAATATACACCCCCTCCAGAGTTGGACAATAGAGAGCTTTCGGTACAAATTATTTGGAATACGTATACTTGTACAAGTCAGGTAGCACTGGAGAGGAACTCTGGAAACGAAGATAGAGGAATTTCATCCTTCAAATCACAACAAAATAATTGGCAATCCATTCCCTCGATTGGAAAACCGGAAAATGTTTCTAATGACCGAGTACATTCCTGGTTTCTTTGAGAAACCTCCCTCCCCAGTGGTATTTAAATGTTATTTAAAAGTTGAAGTTGCAGTATAAGTTTGGCTGAAAACTTATATCGAAAGCGCTCTAATAATTTACACTCCCTCCAATAGTTTGGCAGTAATATACACTCCCCCTCAAAAGTTAAAAATGTGTTTGGTAATTTGAACAAAACTGTCAAATTGCATTATTATCAAATGATTATTGGTATATTCATTGATCAATGGCACTCTCAATTAGCATTTTTGAGGTCCGGAATGTATGATTTTAACAAAATCGGTATGTTTAGTTTTGTTAGTTTTATTTCAGTACAGTCAGAAACGTATCGGACTCTGCTGCGTGATACAGTAGGAGATGTGAGCATTGTGAAAAACTGGAGATTCGAAACCCTGTTTCTCATAGGTACAAATTTAGGTAACAAAACCAATATGATTAAAGTGTGCGCCTGACCCGGCTACGTATAGCACAGAGTTTATACTGGCGGATTAGACTAGTTCATTTTTTATATGTGTGTGAAAGCTTTCTCTTATTTGCGTTTTTTCGTTTAGTACGGTTTTGTTATAATTGCCGAGGTCATATAACCGGGATGAAACAATGATTATCGTTGACTGCCCACACACAAAACATACGTTGAGTGAACAGTGTTATTACAAACAACAGGCTTTAGAATACAAAGCCCAGTAGTGTGATAATAAGATGTACACTACCACTGCTGCATGTACATATTAGTAGGGCTCCCAAAGAGTGGATAGGGAGGTTGTGTTTGTCACTTTTAAATTTTACATTTCAAAATTGTCATTTTACATGTCATAATTTGTTGGTTTCATTCGTTTAGCCAATCAAAACATTGTAAAACAATGAATTGTCTGTTACGTACAATCAATTTTGTTCAGTTTTGATTAGTTGTCAGAATAAAGTTACGTTCATCTGAATCCATGTATCAAAACAAAAATCTTATTTTCACTTCAAAATACTTCAGTGAGATGAATGCTCGGAATTGTCACATGCTCGATAGTAGCATTTAGTCGCACATTTGATGCCAGGTCACCTTGTCGCGTACCTCTTGGGGAGCCCCACATTTATGTGTGTACTCATGGAAGTAAATTCCCCGGTGTAGCCGAGAGCCACAAACTTTTCAACAGCCTCGAAATGGCCAATTTCTCTCATATATACTTTAAATATTTTATTATTTAGCACCTACAAAGAATTGCTAATAACCATATGTAATTTCAATAAGGAAACTTATCTGGCTACATTTAAATTCAATATCAACACTAGCTGTTCTCTCAACACGCCCTGGCTTACCTTGTGGTGACAAACCCTGGATTTTCGCTATTTATAGTTTATCAACACCTGGACGCATGCGCATTTTATAGTTTATCGGGCCCTTTAACGTTGAAAAAGAGAGTGCATATTTCAATGACATCATACTTGGTGACTTCCCCGATGATTATTTTAGTTTTACGACCAAGACAGTAATGGGGTATAGGTGGGTGCTTCAACGTTATTCTACAATCAAATATATTTTACGTATCACTCAAGACGTAATTGTTAACCCTTATAAATTGGTACAGATGGTTGAAAGTATTAAAGGGAAGGCTCCACCAAAGGATTCAATAATCGCCGGGGTTGTGGTAAGAGGTGCCAGGCCTTCGTTTACACACCCACGATGGGCGTACAAATCTACTGTGCCCTGGCCCCCACGCGTTCCGTACCCGCCTTACCCGCTAGGGGCTGCCGTGTTGACCAGCATCAAAGCGACGGAGATGATAAACGCCGCCATATGTGACACGCCGGTCGTCTTCCCCGATGATGTCTATATCGGGATATTAGCCGAAAAATCAAATATACAACCGATAGGTCTGCAGCATTTCTTATGGAGTGTGTGTGAGCGATTTCTCACACTGAATCATGAAATACGTAATCGCAAAATTGCTGTTCATTGCGGGGGACAACCTGATATCATGGCCAAAATATGGAGTTATTTTCAACAAAGAAACGACAAGGAGCGATGAAGTGTTCTGATGAATTCAACTTAAGGATGTAATTATTGAATTCTGAGTATTGCGTGAATAAAAGGAAGACATGGGACGAGTTCATCCCCAGAACTGAGCTTATTATGGGATATATACAAGATTTTTTATATATAATGATTGAAGAAATTGAAGTCACTCCAGCTTTTTTTGCGTGACAGAATATGTCACACAAATACGCATACGAAGGAAGGTGTTCAACATTTGTAAGTCACTCATGTTAGGTGTTCCCAAGTTGACAGGTCTGTGCACATGCACCTCAGGTTCATGATTTGCATCTTTTATCAGCTTGCTAAGAGAGGATTCTATTTTTCAAGCTATATAATGTAATAAACTCCCCTCAATAAGTTTGGCAACCAAGTCTCATTTTGGATACCCTGCGCGCAGAGTCTAGTTATAAACTCTTTTTAAGAAGAGAAGTCGAACTAATGCAAAGGGTTCATTTTGGACCAAGTGTTTAAACATGTCTTATGTTTGGTGACATTAACAAATTCATCAGTCATAAATTCCAAACTCATTGCAACCTAGAAATATAATTAGGATGCAAAATCTAATTCTAAGTTTGCTTTTTAACGAAAAATCCAAAAATTGGATTGAAGTGTACAGAATCTTAAAACACAGAGTTCGTTCAACCGCTGACTGTTAATTGGAAGTTAATGAAATACATTCAGTGCCCCTTTAACTGCATGCACTATATATAAACAAAAATATTAATATAAAAGACAGACATATTTATATTTCATATAAAAACCTTATCATACAATTCTCTTACTCTTTATTAAACATTTTTTGATAGTACAAATACTTGTACCTTCATGAGTTACACATTTACACTCAGCTGTTAAGACTTGCATAATCATAAGAAGGCAGAATCAGATCTATAGGGGGTGACAAAATTGCAAGATACGTGTACAATTCTAAAGTTTTGAAACATTTTTTGTTTTCTTGCTTGCTATATCTGACTCTCTCTTTAAGGTAGAAATATGTAGAAATAAAGTAAATCAATGCGTAGTAAACACTCTAAATAAAAACTTGTAAGACATTATAACCATAATCATCCCTCAATACAGAATCTATAGCAGATAGGTGTCACTCTAGATACATATTTGCGATATTCAAAATATAATTTATGTACAAAAAAACTTCATTTCTATACAACCTCATGTTTGCCTACATTGGAAAGTGTGTAGAAGTGGGAGCTGTGTTTGTGGGGGGGGGGGGCTAATGAGGCAGGAAAGGAGTCATGGTTGGTTGTTGTAGAAACCATGTATACATGTTGGCATATGACCACAAATAGCACATATTTTCAGGTAATAAATAAGTTGAAAAGGGTACAGAGGTACTTTTACATTCATTTCTGGGGTGTAGAAAAGAGGGTGGGGGAAAGGTGGGGGGGGGAGTTTGGTCATGGATTAGACTTGGAGGCAAAAGATTGCTTGGAATGATTCATTTGAGATTACTACACAACAAATATGTAACATTTATATAAGAGATTACAGTGTCATATATTGTCAATGTCTACAAAGAGATTACCATGCAAAAATAGCCATGCAGCTAAATTTAAGCAAAAGGGGCTCTCATTATCAGGGGCTCCCATTATGTAATAATAAGAGATTACTTTTGTGTCATTGACCATTAACAGTATGTCTTACATCAAGTCTTCGCCTCCTTTGTCCCATTATTGAATTTCCTTCACCATATTGCGCCATGGGCATGAGCTTTCAATAAAGCCCATGGTTGCACCTATAATATCCCCATGATGGAATAATGAAATTCATTTTGCTCTGCACAGCACGATTACCAGATTACAGTTTGTCATACTAAATAATCAGTATGATGTCCAAATGGCAGAATTTTGATTATCAACGCTTATTCCTTTAGGGTCGAAACCACACCAAAATTAACGCTGTGTAAATTAATGATACAGAGCAAATGCAGAGAGGATTGGTGCAAGACTATTGACATCAATGTTCACAGCACAGTAACAGCACTACATGGTTAATTCAAACTCAAACAAGGTGGAAACCTATACATTTTTTATATAGACTCTTGAATTTTAACACAAAACTAAAATTGAATCATTTCATCAATGTACATACACATTACCAATACTATAAGTTATTGAATGATTTGAAGTGCAATACAGGATATATTCTGCTCGAGAAATTCCGTATTGGAACGAGACGAAGTCGAGTGCCAATACAGAATATGAGACAGAATATATCCTGTATTGCACCTCAAATCATTCAATAACGTTTTTATTGTGTGATCCTCTGTATTGCTACTGAGATTGTTCCCTCCGTACCAATATTTTCTGTATTGCGACGGAGATGATCAACGGGGACAATCTCAGTAGCAATACAGATTGGTACAGCACAAGAACTGACCAATCAGAAGGCTTCATTTTACAGATCATACGATAAATAACATTATGGAGTGCTTTAATGTCTTGTGAAATCTTCTATTTCAACTTTTAGGTTAATATGAAAAAGAAGACAGAGAGCCATAAAAATAACACTTGAAATTCAAAATGGTCAGTCTGTGTTCTCAACCCAGCATTCCCATAAGCTAATCAGATCTTGGCATTATATACATGTAGTCTTCTCTAAATGATTAATAGTTTTCTTGCTATCTTGATGACAAGATTTCTTGTGACTCCTGCACATTGATTAGCACAAGACAATGTAAATATAAGTATCAATACTTTTCAAGTACAAAATTCCTTCCACAAACTGCAATCCATGACATTTTTTCTTTTGGACTCTAGTTTTGCAGGTGCACCTACAAGTTAAGTCCTGAGGCTTCTAAAACTTACAACACAGCAATTTTCCAAAGTATGGCAAAATGAAAAAGCCTATAGCCTGACTTACTTCAGTATGCCAAGCTTACATAGCATTGTATGGTACATCCAAAAGAAGAGGAGGGAAAACTCCAGTTAACAGGCATAATTACATTTCGTTTGCGCAAATTCTCACCAGCTAGTTTTCGAATATGATGTTTTAATCGGTGTAGGCATATTCTTTACACCTTTCTTCATCTTGATGTGAAATAACAAGCTATGATGTTGGTTAACAAGCCAGAGATCAACTTATATTTTTCGAAGTATGTTTAGAAAATTTTGAAACTGCCATTGCTTGTCTGTTCATTTGACCAATCAGCTCTGGGGTTATTCCTCCTCTTATCCCAAGAAATTATAAAGCCTCTTTTTGTACAAAATTCTGCATAAATGGAAATTCTACTTGACACAGTATGATTGGCCTATGGGCTCGTTAGTGTCCTAATAAGTTGTACATATTCTACAAAATAGTCAAAGTGACTGCAAAGCATAGATTTTGACAAAGGGGCAATGTGCCTCTTCTGATCCAAAATTTATCTTAAAAAATCTGAGAAATTCTGATATTTCAAGATTTTTGAACTCTCTTTTCTTCAATGCCACTTTAACTATGTACAATTATAAGTGATTTCAATTGCAGTAGGCAATGCAAACAGGACGGTGAAGTAAGAAATTCCTAAAGTTTTCTTCTTAAGTCATCATTATAGCCATGGTAAAAACAATTGATTTACGAATTCTTATCTTTACGAAGTTTCTGTCAATAATGTCCTGATAAGGCCTATTTGATCTCAAGATATTGATCTTGAAATTGTTTACCTCAGTTTATAGTTGAACAAGCTTAATACATGTCCCTTATTACTGTACACATGTTGTGAGAATCAGAAACTGTCCTCGTAAGCTATTGAAGGACAGACAAAATTAATCATGTCGATCTTAAATTTGTTTGTTAAAGTTGACCACGCATTGGCTGGGTAGTTTTGATAATTATCCTAAAATAAGATCCAAAAATGTCCTGTGTACACATAGAGTGAGCTGTAAGCTATCAAAGCAGATGCGATGGACTGATGAAGTCACTCTTAAATCGATTAACTATGTATATAGTTGAGCAAGCATTGTCTTGGTAAGTTTGATAGTTTTCCTAAAGTGGGATCCAGAAATGTCCTATTGTTCTATTGTCCTATGTATTGTGAGGACCATAAACTGCCCTCATAATCTATTGAAGCAAAATTGATGGATTGATGGCATGTTTTGGATTTGATTATTTCAGTTGAGCAGGCATTACAAAACAGGTGATGGTTTTTCCCGTGTCTGTATCTTTTAGTTCCCATTTGATAACAAGCTTGATCTGAAAATCAGAAGTAAATAAACGTCTCTAATATGAAATAATTGACTGATCATTTCATTCTGGGCAAACAGCATAAAACATTTTCAGATTTTATTTCCATATTCCAATCATGAACAAGTTATATGATAACAAAAAAGACATTCAAGTTGCGTTTTGTTATCTTGCAGTATACATAAAACAGTATACTTAGAAAGCAATATTCCCAGTTTTATGTTTTAGTTATTGTCGAAGCACATAATAAACATGGGCGTGGCGCCTGGTATGCTGGGTACGCACAGGCGTACCAGATGGTTGCAAATTTGCTCCAAATACAACAAAATTTCAAAATTTTCCAGGGGGAGAACCTCCCGGACCCCCTTGAACACTTGTTTTTGTTCCTCTATACTCTTGCTCTGGGGTGGATTCTTGTGTTGGCGTACTACTTAGAAAAAGAGCGCTACGCCCATGATATATAAAGGATAAATGACTGGGTCAAATTTACCTGTGGGTATATACTTTTGATAGCTATAGTTGACTTATACACGTCCTGTGCTCCACTCTTAACTGGACAGACTAGTCCTGAATCTTTACAGCCATCTGGGTTGCTCAATGGAAATGGAACAGGAATACCAGCTATAACACCATGTACGACAGCAGTAATTCTTTTAACATCAACGCCTTAAAAATAAATGTACATCTAAAAATAAGTAAGCGAAATTTCTATTCAAAGAAAATATTAGACATATACATGTTTTTACACCTGTATACCTGAACAACTCGTTATTCAGAACACTTCCATATCTGATCACTTTTGAGAGTCCCATTTTTTCGACCCATTGACTCCCATTTTTAAGAAACTTAAAATATCAACACCTCCAAGTCTGATTTAAAAAAAAATGTCTATTATGAACAATTTTATAAAATGTTGCATGCTTCATACAAAATTGCTCAATATTATACTTTTTAAAATTTATTATTAAACCACATATGTATTCTAGATGCTCAATGGCTTCAAGGTCACATTAGATGAACTAATTCCCTGGAAAGTCCTAAATCCCTGCTTATAGGGAAGATGAAAAGTACTAATCACCAGTTATGTCATGTGACCAGTCATTTGTACTTTTTATCTTCCCTGCTTGAATGGCAAAAAAAGTTGAAATCAAACTTCTTATTTTGTTTTTGTTTACTTAAATCACTGTTTTATAATGATAACCAAACTTTTCAAAATGAAACGAATTATATCAATAATTATGTCTTTCTTGAATGACTTATAAATTCATTTGAATCAGATTTTCATATTATTGGAATGCCCTAAATTTATTGAGAACCAGTGTTCACATTTCTTTAAACTACAAAATCTCATGAATGCAAAAACTTTGAATATGAACCCTTCCTTAATCTTTTAGCCAGCCCTCCAAATGATGCTTAAGTAGATCACATTTTTGGAGATAAGGACAATATTTTCAAGTATTGGCTAAAAAAATTTCAAATCACAATATATGCAGAACTTACTTGTTGAAAAGTCCATAGTGATTGTTGCATTCTGTCCCCTTGGCAACATGCAGGGTGGTGTATTTCCAGGGCAGACATCTGCTGACACTTTCAATATTTTACCTTCAGCAGATCCTGAAATTATACAGTTATCATATGTACTGATGATATATCTCAATGTTGGTATAAATTCAAGGAATCTATAGGCCGCTAGAGAATTGTGATGGCTGAAACTGAAATCAGCTGCTTGTATACTTTATGTCTCCAAATGCTCCCTACATCTCCATCCTTCGTTTACAAAAGTCTAAGTTCTCAGCTGCGTCTATCAGTCTATGTAGATCTGGACTGTCCACTTACAGGGGATAAAGGCACGTCCTGATTGACACAGAAGCAGCTGATACATGTAACTTACAGACTTTCGCAAATTGGAGGATGTTGATGTAATTTAGAGATATAAAGTAAGCAGCTAATAATAAGCAGCTGATTACAGTATTTCAATTTCACTGATCACAATTCTTTAGTGGCCTAAATGGGACTCAAACGATTCAAAGGCTCTGGTGTCAGATCGATCAGAAAGCCTTTGAGCCCCCTTTGAGGTACAGTGGGGAACATAAAGAATTACAAAAGCTTTGAAAATTACATGCTGTCACATGTAATAAATTCTTACCTCAGTGTATTCAGTGCTCTATTTGTCACGAGTAAATAAGGTTAACTGATGTTGCATTCTGGGAGTCAATCCTCCTTGGATCACAAACATGGTGATTCATGAAAACATTCGCTCAATTTGGTAGGGATTTATCCATCATTTGCAGGTATGAAGCTTTGGATTCATTAACTGTGCTATTTATAGTGAACAGGAATTATTTTTCTACCGCTTGGGAGAGTTTGAGACACGAAACTTAGACTTTAGCTCATTGTGACAACTTTTGATGGTTGAGGTTTATTTTTGTTCCACACTGTAATTCAGGCACATGCTATCTATTGCAAGACTTATGCCTGGCACAACTGTCACCATATTATGAAGTGTTTTTAAGTTTCACAAGGATCCTGCCATGACCATGGTATTGTTATCGTGAAAGCCTGGTATAACCGTGACAATATTATATTGCAAGGCCTGTCATGACCGTGGTAATGTTAAAGCCTTATATGACTGTAGCAATGGTTGTAAGGCCTGTCATGACCGTGGTAATGTTAAACCCTGATATGACAGTGACAATGTTCAGGCATTCTTGAATGAGATTAGAATTATAGTTTGTGGAAATTATGAGTTAAAGGAGTAGTACATGTAGTAGTAGTTATATAAACTAAAAAAATTTCATTACAGTATTCTCATGATTCTAAATGTCAATTAATGTCATGGTCATATTGTGCTTTACCATTACCACAGTCATGACAGGCCTTGCAACTATTGTCATGGTCATATCAGGTTTTAACATTACCATGGTCATGTCAGGCCTCGCAATATAGCATAGCATTGTTACGATCATATCAGGTTTTAACATTACCACGGCCATGACAGGCCATGCAATATAATATAGCATTGTCACAGTTATATCAGGCTTGATGATAACATTACCATGGTCAAAGGGTCATGGCAGGATCCTTGCGAAACTTAAAACACTTACAGTGGGGATCATAAAGAATTGCAAAAGCTATTAAAATTACATGCTGTCGCACATGTAAAAAATTCTTACCTCAGTGTATTCAGTGCTCTATTTTCTCCGTCTTAGTAAGTCCAAATATAGTGGAATTTGTGTCCCTAATGACAAATAAGAACTACAAAAGTTGAAGTGGATATTCACATGTTATGCCGACTCTTCAAATATTGAGGTGATTTTGTCGCCCGATTGCGCCGGAACGGAGGATTGGCTCCCAGAATGCAACATGACACGTGCCAGCTTTCAAGGTGTCACTCCGGTAAATACCACTTCCGGGTAGACAGTGTTTTTTATTACTTCAATCGATGTATAACATCATAAAGTATCATTGTAATAATCGTAGAACGCTAACTGGAGTCGGGAGACAGTGTAATTGACGAAAAATGTATTTGGAACTTGTTATTTTCCATGTCGTCTGACCAGGAAGTCTTGCCAATGCGCATGCGTATAACCGGAAGCGGAAATCTCATGGCATGGAAGCGCATGCGCATTACCCAACTTCCTGAGAAGCCATCTTGAAAATTATCATCTCTTCAACATTTTTTCAACATTTTTCGTCAATTACACTGTCTCCCGACTCCAGTTAGCGTTCTACCATTATTACAACGATATTTTATGATGTTATACATCGACTGAAGTAGTGTAAGTGTTCCCACCATTTCTAACATTTCTGCAAAAGACTTCACATGGGCTGGGAATACCGTGTTTTGCATAGCCATCTATGTGCAAATATAGTAAGTTATGTATAGGGGAACGCAGAAATATAGTCATTGTATGGGCTAGTTCGTTCGAAAATGGCGATATGTACCCCAGAACTTGAATTTGTGATTTTTCAATATTTTTCAATGATTTACCCTAGTGACACCTCAAAATGCTGTTCCGCCATTTTGAAACCTGTCATGAGTAAATACGGCCAACTGATGTTGCATTCTGGGAGTCAACCGTCCTTGGATAACAAACATGGCGATTCATGAAAACATTCATTCGATTTGGTAGGGATCTTATCCATTATTTGCAGGTATGAAGCTTTGGATTCATTTATTGTGCTACTTTAGTGAACGGGAATTATTTTTCTACCGCTTGGGAGAGTTTGAGACACGAAACTTGGAAATTAGCTCATTGTGACAACTTGTGAACGTTGAGTTTTATTTTTGTCCCCCACTGTAATAACATGGTGATGGTTGTGCCAGGCATTTAAGTCTTGCAACAGATAGTAGACTGTATCCTTCGTCTGAATAAATATTCAGACTGTAAGTCACCTATTGTAAAATGTGGTGTTGTATAAATGTTACAAATAAGTTTGTTTAATGATAAAATGATTACCTTATAAAGAACTCACAATATTATTTTTTCGTATATTGTCCTCTTACTGAAGATATTCATAAAATGTACAGACGCTTCTTGTAGCGAAGCCATTGATTAGGTCAAGCCATTTTGGCAATGCCAATTCTCACGATAAACGAGATTTAGCCAGTGACGTCAGTCTATTTGTAAACAAATAACACGTGGAGCGGGAGCAACATTACGGAAGCGTATTGCTAAATTTCATTTGTGCGGGAATTTATTAGATCTAGTCATTTATTATCATTATCCCGATTAATTTTCTTCATTTATAGTAAATAGAGCGGAAATATTCATGAAGAAGGCCGAGGTAATCAAGTGGTCATGTGTTGTCAATTTCAAAATTTGCATATCTCGTTTGGATCTCGTGAACGCAAACGTCCTTGACATTGATTTCGCGATGTACTTATGAACACATCCTGAAATTTCGGTGAGTCTGAACATTTCATTATTTTATATCAACTTGTACCCGCCTTATACAAATATGTTTGCTTCTAGTTTAAGATGAACATCTCTTCAACATATTCACCAATTTTCAAGGTGAACATTCTTATAATAAACGAGAAATTAATGTGCAAAAAATATCACCGCGATTTCCATAGGAAATATATCAATCATAACAGACCGAATATTATATTCGGTCTGTTGGATACATACTACAACAGATAGGGTCTCAATTCAGGGTTGTCAAAATCAAACTGCGTTCGACTGTGGGAAACTTGAGTTTCAGTGGAAACTACAGAAGAAATTAAAATCAAATGTATCGTATGAAGAGTAAAATCAGCTGATTTCGAATTTCAATTCAGACTCATTTTTGAAATTCATGTGAACATGAATCACACAATTCTTTCTGTAAAAATGAAATATTTCAAATAAACAAGAAGTAACTCACCACAATCCTTGTATAAAAGAGCTTCTACATGGTATAAAACTACAGTTGTAAATACGATAAATGCTAGTTTATTGGACATTTTGTTATGTTTTGTCGAGTTTTACTTTCTTCTGAAAATCAGCAGATCACGTGACAGTTGTATCAATAATAGGGATTTACACAAGATTATTCATGAAACGAAATCATTCAAAGTATAACGATTTCGTTCGGCGCGTTTATTCCCGGGAACTGTGTGTATTATCCCGTCTGTTATCTCATGGGCTTTCAATTAACATTTTCTTTTATATTAGACATATTTTAATTTGCATAACTATTGGCTACATAAGGGTGATATGAAAATTGAGACACTAAACCAGATGTAACTTAAGTTATAAATTTTATTAAACACAATTAAACAATCAAAACAGTAATTCAATTTCAGGGCACCAACGGGGGTACAGGCAGGCAGTAAAACAGATTGTATTCAAACTTTATATATTTTTATACTAACTATGAATATGACTCAATAACATTATATTGTATTTAAATTCACTTAAAGCGGCAGTAGAAATGCCCTTTATGGGCGATTACGCCGTGATTACAATGTAAATTTATTTAATGATTTAAAGAAATAAATGAGTATTTATTAAAAAAAAAAAAAAAGTTATAGGGGACTTTCTAGTAGTACCCGCCATAGTCTAGTGACAAACGAGCCCTGACCTGGACAAGTGGTGGTGAAACCGGTAACTACCTACTTGCATCTGCGTTTTTGGGTTTGGGGGCACAAAAAGTGGTTTTGTTCAAGTAACATTGATTCCTAGCCTATACTTCAGTCTAGACAAAATAACATTTGTTTACCATCCATTCACCCACTCACGATTTTATATATTAAAATCGATTGATAAGTCTGTCATATGCGCTTACAAGCTTCAATAACAAAAATGTTTAAAAATGCCGTAGCCTATTTATGTAATGTTATGAAGTAAATACTCCTTTAAGGTCTTAAAATTATTAATTTTGAACCTAAACTTCTAATTCTGATTCATCAGAGTCTCTGTGTCTACATTTAGCTTGTAATGGATAGTGGCGACAAGTGTAGACCCCACGATTAAAATTCTGATATAATGCTAGCAGGGGCGTAACGAAACAACTGTCGATTGTTCCTACTTAAACACTGTGTTATAGGTTACATGTACTTATTGTTTTACTAAATCTGTTGTTTCAATTATTCATGATGGGTTGTCAACTTGTCGAAAATGAAGAGTTTATACTGCTATAGAGTAGACTACAACGTTGACAAATGACGTAGAATTACTAACGAGATACCAACATCAATAATTTTTTATTTATAATTTTTGGAATTTTGATAAAAAGCACAATGATGACCTTCGCATCATTGAAGAAGTTATTTATAGCAACGTTGATCTTCATTACAGGAATATATTCAATAAAGGTGAGATGTTATATGCAGCGGATACCATGAGATTTATATTATTTCTTTTTGAAAATTTTCTCCGGATTTGAAACTATTTGTATTGCATTACTGAATAATATAATATTTCATTTTGAAATCTTTCTCCGAATTTGAAACTATTTGTATTAAATTAAATATTGGTCCTTGAATGGCGGGAGAAGGGGGTGGGGTCAAAACCTGAAAAGGAACACGTAGGTTATCGCAAACAATTTGAGACGATTCTAATGTTACGCGGTATATGGCATACATCCATGGTTGCGCGGTATTTGTGATACGGGTGAATATGCCATACTCACCTGAGGTATATGGCATATTCCGCAGGCGAGTATGCCATATTCCGCAGTGAATATGCGATACATTGATTTCAGTGAATACCCGATACTCACTTGCGGAATATGTCATACTCACTTGCGGAATATGCCATATACCGCAGGTGAATATGACATATACCGCAGGTGAAAACGTGATACAGAAAGCCTTGATTTGATTGGTTGCGAGAATCGACTCTAAATGTAAAACTACGCTGGATTACCAATATAGTTAGTGCGTCGAGTACTAATATATGAATCCTGGATTGATTGAGTAAGTTTATTACGCGAGATTGGTGACTGATACTTCTGCTAAATTAATATATTCGATACACAGTACTGTTGATTCAGTTATCATTATAATAATTTATAACGTTTTACTTGTTCATTCGATCGATGCAATTGACAATTGCGTACTTCCGTATCACGTTCTCATTGGTTAGTGTGTATGCCATATACCGCAGGTGAATCTGTCATACACCGCAAGTGAATATGATATATTCGTTGCGGAATATGACATATTTTTGTATCGTGTTTACCGCGTAACATCTAACTTAGTTATGAATAATTTTTCTAATCATGAACTTGGCCGTATCTTTTAGATTCATTCATTATCTCCAAGAAAATTATATATAATGATGAATTTAGTTATTCAGGCTTATGTGATATTAAAGGGGCAATGGACCAATCAACATACTTTTCAAAAATGTTGACCTTATAAATGCAACCTTTTGTTGTTATGCTAAATGCGTAATTAGAATGTGCTTTTTCCTAATGTTCTTTTTCCTAAAAGGAAAAGTTGATTGCTCCATTGACTGTATACTGAATTTGGATGACCAAATGAACCGAACCCAATGGATAGCATGAGATTTTTTAATGGAGAAATAACATGGGGAACACTAATCTTAGAGCAATTCAATTTTTCTTTCAAGAACTATTTGATACATCAAAATAAAGAATAGTAATGCATTAAACATATAAAAAAATGATTGCATTTCTGTTAAAAATGAGGTCAACGTCTTTGAAAAAAGTGTGTTGATTGCTTATAGTTAAATGACTCCGAGTCCGTTTGACTTTATCATTATCGCATATGATCTTTTTTTAGATGTGCGAATGGATCTCTTCATGGCCAGACAATAGTCATAATCCAAGATATAACTAACTGGAATTGTTTGCGATAACCTTCCTGAACCTTTCTGTAAGATATATAGTGTTATTATAATTGTTCAAAACTATAAAAATATGCATAGCAAGTGATACATCAAGCAACACTATGCTAGTATAATTTAGATAGACACAAAGCTTAAATATTGTTGTCATAAAGCAGATTTAAGGAGGTTTGATTTTTACATGAATCTTATATTTGCAAAATAATTCAAACTGTATGTCAAACGCTCTATATCCATTAAGAATACTCACCGTGATACTGGAATCAGTGGTCGTGTAAACTAAAAAAATGAGTACTAGTCAATAAAATGTTTACTGTAAAATACCATAACTCCACCCCGTTTGTCATTTGCTGGACACTATATTAAGTAAAACATTTTTATTGCTAAAATTGTCAAAAAACATAGGTGTAGCCAGATATATTTTGATATATCTTTTTACCCAATAAAGCTAAGGATTCATTTAAAAAGTGGAACAATTGCAAGATATTGTACAATTTATTGAGCTATGTTTCAAATCTCTAGCCACTATAGTTATGTGTCTGGAGCATTTTTTAAGGTGGAGTCGTTTTTTGCCTTTTTTTAAGAAAAAAATAAGACAATTTGACGGGTAGTGTCTTCGAAGCCTCATAATTATTTAACGAAATGTTGCAGAGGATTTTAGTTTCTTAAATCCCATACTCTGAGCTTTCCAATGATATGCAGTTTGATGATATTGCTTCAATTTAAAAAAATGGTTAGTCAATGCTAATATTATGTTATAAGTGAATGTCAAAGATATTACATATGCACTGTTTTTGTCCTTCATTTCAGTTGTTCCTCGAGCGCGTCGACTCTAATATATTAATGGTAAGGTTGTCCACTGCTGAGTCACAAATTGAGAAAGAACTCTTCAACAAATCGAAATATGGGAATTACTATTTTTCGAAACCAAAAAACGTTCAAACGAGGTGCAACAAATCACTTGCTAATTTTACAGCCAATATGTTAGTAGACGAGACTCACAAACTCCTTTACTGTTTTGTGCCAAAGGTTGGCTGTACCACATGGAAAAAAATATTTGCAATTCTGACAAATGAAAAACTCAGAAATGAAACGAAGGGAAATCCTGAAAATATCAAGTTAGACCCGCACAGCATTCGTTTTAAATCTATGAAGGATTATAACAGTTCTCAACGGGAAATCATTCTTAAATCATATTTTAAGTTCATGTTTGTTAGGGAACCGTTTGAGAGATTAGTTTCGGCTTATATTGATAAGTTCTATGTCCCGGAGCTGAACGGATTCTGGGAGAGCTGGGGTAGAAGGATCATTAAGCGATATCGTGAGAAAGCGAGTGCTGTGTCAAAAGCATGTGGGCATGATGTAACATTTGAAGAGTTTCTCTCTCATTCACTTTCCAAGGTTCAACAGGCAGACATAAGTGGAGGAAACGAACATTGGACGACGATGCATCAAATTTGCAACCCATGTGGCATCAAGTACGACTATATTGGTCACGTGGAAACAATGAGACGCGACACTGACGTCATACTACACCAAGCAAATGTCAGCCACTTAATCGTTCAAGATGAAGCAAGCGTCAGCAATATAAGACAGAATCTTCACATCAGTGATGAGGCCTTGATAAAATCAGAAAAATGTTTAGAACCCAGAGATGCCGTAAAACGCATCATCAATTCACTTATTTACAAAGGTTTCTTACCTAATAATTTTTCGATTGCGGAATTTACAAGAAATAGTATGGGAAACAACAGCAACATGACGAATGAAGAAGTGGCCAAGTTATTTAATGCTAAATTGGACGACATCTTACCACGTATATGGGAAAATAAATTAAAATCCTCCAAATCAATCAAAGAATTAAACAGAGAACATTCTCTCATCAGGCTACAGAAATCTAACATTTCCGGACAAATAAGTTCTCAAATTATAAAAAGATTTTTGAAATATTTTTCACTCGATTTTGAAGCATTTGGATATGACACCAAGTTCTACTCAAACTACATGACAAAACATTAAAATACAGACAAATGATAATAAAAATAAAATTAGATAGCTTTATGTCATTGGAATGAACACATCCGAAACGTCACGGCAGTTTTGTGCTTTGCATAGGCGTAGCCGGGGGGGGGGGTGCGATGGGTGCATTCCCCAATGCCCCCCCCCCCCCCTCAATAAAATGAGACCATGAGATAGAAGAGGAAAATAGCTTTACAATTATTTTTATTTGAAGCTTCTGGTCCACTTTTGAGGGAAGTTGCATTAATATTTGTAAAATTCAAAATAAATCTTAGTTTTGGCTTGTTTACGCCACAATCACAGCCCCCTGAAAACCGAAATATTTTGGCGATCGACTTTTAGCCCTGACTGAAAGCTGGCTACGCCCTTGCTATGTATTTTGAAATGCTGAATAACTTTTCAGACTGAACTTGTGACAATCCATTAAGGACATGGGTAAATTGGGTTAACCGTACTGTTTGCAGAGGAGGAGGGGATGTCAAGTTAACCCCCTCGATATTTTTCGATACTACTTTTTTCAAGTTCTTTTGTGCCTCCGTTAATTTTACCTTGAGCCACAGATATAAGACACTTTTTGGCGTAATTGTATGGGTAGAGGTGAGAGGGGCAAACTTATAATAGCCAGAAGCTGATGCCAATAAAAATGAAATTCATAAAATATTGACAGTTACCCTGTTTCTAATGCTATAGAAAATGCAAAGTGATCATTGCTCTGTTTTATAGCTCATCGTTTAGCACATTATTGACATTCTAACATGCTTTATTTCATGAAAATCGGGCCACTATGAAGGTAGAATACAGTTAATCGACAAATATTCACGAATCATGTTCTCTACGAATTTTGAGAAAACAAATTTTTTTTCTCAAAAACTACTTTGAAATATTTTTCGCATTTTACCCAACGTAAGAATTCTTATGAAATTTTAGATAATTTTTTCATTGTCCCCTAACCTTTTAATTTCACTAATTTGGTAAATATATTCCGTGGCAATGTGGTTGCTAGGCAAAATCATGAACCAAAATTATATTGAAATAATACCAAGTTAAGCATTTATCTATTTTTATACTAAATCACTAATTGTTCTTTGTAGTAGACAAATATGTTACAGACAAAAACGTTGAGCTTGAAAATAGTTTGCCTTGCTATTTATCATGATATTATCACATGAGACTAAATATTCTTTAATTTTGAATTGGTCAAAACAAATTAGTCCCAACATTTTTTTCAATTACAACACGTTTCGCTTCTCAGCCATGCGCATGCGTCAAACTCCCTTGAAATTTGGAATCTGATTTATTGGAACGAATCTGTCAACTGAACATTTCCCTCAACAAATGATAAATGCACTGTGAGTTCGAATTTAAAGTGTTAACAAAGGCTAGAAAGTTAAGAACATCAGAAGTAATATCGTCAATATATATTTGTTTAACCCTAATGTCGTTCTGCAACCTTTTTTATATCACGTAAATAATACTGAAAATATTGTTGTAATGTTAAGCCATACTTTTGTCTCTAAGATTTGTATACTTTTCTTGACATAAATCTTTCAGTGAGATGTTCCTTTAAATCCCAAATAAAATCTAAAAAGACTTTCGATAGTTGATCAAATATGAAAGCAATTAATTACAGATTTATATACAGGACGCCTTATTTAATACGCATAGCAGGACGCCCACTTTTTCAGAATTTGGGTTTACTAATCCTATTAGCATTGGCGTTGCGCCCGGAACGCTGGTACCTAGATGTACCAGATGGTTGTAAATTCGCTCAAAATACAACCAAAATCTGGGGGAGAACCCCCCAGACGCTCATTTTTTGCTTCGCTCAACTTGTTTTCCCGTGTTGGCGTACTACTAAGAAAAATAGCGCTCCGTCCATGCCTAGTTAGAACCCTTGGACAATAGAAATGCAAGATTGCTGTAAAGTGTTACAATTTTCCAAAATAAAATTCCTATTTTTTGTTGCCCCTTTAAAAACTAAACCAAAATGGGTGGACAATGGTCACTTATCTGGACTTGCATTAATTGACAGAATGGTTAACTTAATTTGGTTCCCTTTGCAAATTTAACATCCAAATATCATTTGCTCCCCGTTTTGACCAGTTACCGGTCATGAACACATTCTTAGAAAGCATGAGACTAGATTATTCAATATCAACTTTAGATCTGTTGATCAAAATTTCCAAAAATGGAGTAATATTCCGAAAACGGGGTTATTGCCTTCTAAGTTTGGCGCTCCCAGATAAGAAGGGAGGCGAATGCTGAAATTACAAAATTATTTTGTCAAGGTTGGGCGTTTTCACATCTTATCTCATTGTTTTGAATTATGGTGCTGATAATGGAGCATGGTATAAAAAACGAAGCAGTTTCACATTCATTACAAACTAACAGGGTTGGAGCTTTAACAGTAAATCGGGTAAGTCCAATCAAAAATTAATAAACCTACCTTAATGCTGATTTTTTTCAAAAAATCTTTTTTGTAATATTTTACAAAATTGAATAAGCTATCAATAAGCTACTAGTCGCATGAAGTGATGTCTACCTATCAGCCATTTAATTACGTTATGAAATCAAATCCTTTTTTGTTCGTGTAAGTCCCCAATCCATAATCAAGTATAATTCTAAAGAGTACGATACCTTCAAATTACTGTACTTAGTTATCAATTTTAAAAGCATTTATGAAAAAACAAAGTTGGGACAAAGTATTGAAATGTCTTATTGTATTTTAGGCCATTTGTAGAACTTATATTGAGACAAACATATCACAAAATGTTTAGTCATTGGATCTTATTGGCTTTGGCTACAGTGGCATTTGGTGCCACCTTTCTCAAGGAGAGAAAGCCAGGTAAGGAAGTTCATCTAAACGACTACAACAATACATTGTCACTGTCCTAAAGACGTACACTCCCCTCCATAAGTTTGGCAACCTTTTTTCCCCATTGAACTACGTGTTAAAGCCTCTTTACGTTTGAATTTTTATTTACTTAACCGGCGATAAAATAACTTATAATATTGATGGAAACGTAACTTGACTTTATTTCCAATACCTCCAAATTTTTCTCAATTTTTTCCTCAATTACAATAGGTTGAAAATTGATGATAAATTTGATGAATTTTTGAAAATCGTCATTCCCATGTAATCCAATGGGAAATGGAGGGTTCGGGGCAAATCAGAAATCAGGATATCTTTTCAGTAAAAGATTCAGCAAAAAATATTTTTATATAGAAAATTGAATTGTCTAACTTTTATGAACACTAAGTGTTTAGTTTATTTGATGAATATTAAAGTTACAGCGCTTCAAAGTCATTTTAGAAAATAATTTTTCGCCTCCTGTGTTATTTCAATGGGAGAGGTTTTTTGAAAAACAATTTTGACTTTAAAGCCTTATAACTTTGTTGAACCTGAAGAAACATATCAATTTTTTGTTAAATAAAGTTAGCAAATTGAATTGCCTGTCTAACTTGTATTTTTTGCAAGGACTCGGATGGATGGATATTCTGTCATATGACTTGCGGCAAACCTACCATTTCCCATTGGTTAACATGGGAATGTCGATTTTCAAAAATTCATCAAATTTATCATCAATTTACGACCTATTGTAATTGAGGAAAAAAATTGAGAAAATTTGGAGGTACTGGAATTAAAGTCAAATTACGTTTCCAACAATAGTATAAGTATTTTCATCGCAGGTTAAGTAAATAAAAATTCAAAGGTAAAGAGGCTTTAACACGTAGTTCAATGGGGAAAAAAGGTTGCCAAACTTATGGAGGGGAGTGTACTTTTAACCACTCTAACTTTACCATAATCTTTTATTTATATTCTATATTGATATAACTTCTCCAACTTTGTCATAATCCTTAAAGGCTGTTATAGCCACTTTAACTTTATCGTTATTTATAACTACTCCGCCATTTTTCAAAAAAAGTTGAATTTTTTAATCATCAAATGTTCCTCCATACATTTCAAAATGATGATATTTTTAACAAATTTTTAAAGATAAATGTCTTGTAAGTCGAATACATTCCATAGAAATCTAATAATAACATTATTTTACTGTTATCATTAATCGTAAATTATAACTGTTATCATTAATCGTAAATCATTATGATTGTAGTAGCCAGCAACAAGCGAGTGATATGCTATCACACAAATTGGTCCCAATATAGGTATGTAGTAGCCGGAACAGAACAAGTCGAGTCTTTCTGTCCATTTCCCAATTCTAAATAATCTTTTACGAATTCACAGGATAAATCTTGAAGCATTTTTAAATCCAAGTCCCGATAATATATATTTTCTAAGATTCAATAAGTTCAAACGTATCAAGTTAAATTAAAAAACTAAAATTCAGTTTTTTTGAAATGCAGTCTGTGTTGGCGCTGCGTTGCATGTAGTACATAGACAAATGGTCATTTCAGGCCCAGCCCAGGCACGTTTAACCCCCCAGACATCAACCCCAACCTCTGCACCCATTTGATGTATTCATTCGGTGTAATTGATGCTACAACGTTTGAAATCATCCCCTATGAGTGGAACGACGATGGACCCGGTGGCTTGTAAGTATACCTGGTCATGCATGTTTGTGGGCGATGATGGGAAACGTCGAAGCAAAGGTATATGGGATAGACCTCTGGGGTAGAAGAATGATGAACATACGCGGAAAACGTAGCCTACTTAACATATTTTCTTTCTGACGGAAACAGAATGGCAGATTCAAAATTTTGTCTAAATTAAATGCTCTGAAAAAATTGTTAAATTCTGTCAAGAAAAAGAAAGACGTTTCAAATATGATTAAAGCATCACATCGACGTGTGGTATTCAGGAACAAGACCTGCAAATATTGTGACAAACGAAAGTTTGTGCGCAGCTAGAAGAGATAATTATGAGTTCTTCTTTTATAGGTACGAGCAATTTAACAATCTTAAAAATCAAAACCCGGAATTGAAGACGCTCCTCGCCATTGGTGGATGGAACTTCGGCATGGATGTCGTCTCTGATATGATGGCCACGACCCAAACACGCGCAGCATTCATCAACTCGGCACTGACCTTCCTCAGGAGTAGGAACTTTGATGGACTAGATCTGGACTTTGAGTATCCTGCCAACCGTGGTAGCCCGCCAGAGGACAAACAAAGATTCACACTCCTTTGCCAGGTTCGTATATCCTCTTTAAGCTCTGATTGGATAGGATCGGACTGTTTTTTCTTTGAACCTTAATTTTTTCTTCAGGATTACAATTGAGGATTGGGGTTTATGTTCTAACTAACTTGACATATATTTCTTGTGCGTGAATACATGTTTTGTTTATAAAAACTTGAAAAGTTAGAAGCAATTGAGGAAGCCTTTTTCAAATACATTACTTCAATTCTGTTTGTCACAGTGATATTTAAAAGTTAATGTTCATGTTTATAAAGTGAACCGTATGGCGGGACATTTGTAGTTTTTGCCAAGAAAGATAATGTGTACTTATATTCTTTCAGGAACTAAGAGCAGCGTTTGATGCTGATACAACAGGGCCGACGCTTCTCCTAACTGCCGCTGTAGGAGCCGGGAAAGCAACCGTCGATTCGGCTTACGAAGTCCCAGAAATTAATGCGTAAGTCGGTCCGCCGACCTTGATGCTCAGTAGACATATTATGCTTTGAAAATTTGATTGTCTGTATCTTGATTCTTTAGCGCATTAGATTTGGGGAGGCATAGTGAGTCACTCTTAATTAATTTACTGTGGTTGCCTCTCCACTTTCTAGCTTTTAAAATGCCTAATACACTAACCTAGCCTAAAAGAGTGGGACGGAGTGAGGTTTCGATATTCCCTGAAATATAGCATGCAAGAGTCGTTTCGTATCCTTATAACCCAGAAAATCAAATTTTCCAAGTTGATGAACACTTTAAAAACCACATTTCCAGATGTTATTTCATATATGATATCACTTTGACTGAATTTTGAATTTTTAATGACAAAGCAAGATCAGTATTTCTATTTGCATATTTGCATAAAAATTATAATTATCTTGAGAACTTTCTGATGTAATCTATAAGTTATAATAATAAACAATTCGAATATTAGAATTTTCTTTTTCAATTGATTCTTAAAGCGCATTGGATTTCATCAACGTGATGTCTTACGATTTCCACGGAGCATGGGAGACTGACACTGACCATAACGCCCCACTGTATTCTCGCGCTAGCCAGGCCGGATCCGATGACGAGTATTGGACAACTGTAAGTCTCCCGGGAGAAAATTGTTTATTTTAGTTCTCGTGTGTAACTGGGGCTTGGGAAACTAAAACCAAAGAAATGGAATCTTTAGGGGGGAGCACGGCCTTTTGAGCCTTTTTTAAATTTTAGGCCAAAGTATCACTGAAGAAAATGGGCCTTTATTTTCAAAATTTGGGCCCAGTGGTTTTAGGGCCCAGAACAATTTTAGGACGGAAAGACTTTTATTCAGACTTAAAATCTGGGTCCCCTTACTTTATTTGAACCCCTGAACTACATTTCCCCGTGATGTTACAAAACTTTGGCAAAACTTTCCCAGATCAATAATCAAAAAATTGAAAAATACTTGAGTCAACTTCTGATTGTAGTGATCTTCAAATGACCGCTTTTTAATCATCGTGTCGTAGAGGTAACGATAGAGAAGGTTAAATTTCTGATTTTAGGAATGGTCATCTAATTACTGGGTATCTCTGGGCGCTGACAGAGACAAGCTGAACATCGGTATCCCTCTTTACGGTAGATCTTTTACTTTGGCCAACCCATCAACTTTCGGTCTTGACGCCCCGGCAACTGGAGAGGGAGTAAACGGCACATGGACAAGAACATACGGGTTCTTGGCATACTACGAGGTATTCAACTAATGCATATAAACACTCACTGAGTCTTTTAATATGAAGACGTCCTGGTTGTGGCATTCCAAGCAGTATGCGGCTATCCCATGACAAAAAGTATGACATGATAGCAAACATTAATTGTAGCATGGAATGATACCAATTAATAGCACGTGCCCTAAAACACCATGCATTATCAATACTATACTTTTATTTTGAAGGTGTGTTTGGACTTCCTTGGTGCTAAGTACGGTGGAAATAGAATTTGGAATGACGAAATTAAAGCGCCATTTGCATACCACAGTGACCAATGGGTTGGCTATGATGACGTCCCTTCTGTAATAGAGAAGGTAGGTGGTACACATACTAGTAATTATTTAGAGATAACGAAACCCTAACTTTGTGCACTCGATCTGCTACTCATCCAACATCTTCGTGATACATAAACATCCCTTTATTTAGACTCGCTGGATAGCTGAGAACAACTTCCCTGGTGTTATCGTGTGGGCTTTAGACTTGGATGATTTCAGTAACCAGTGTGGCGGTGGGGCTTACCCTCTTATGAACGCAATTGTTGATAACCTCGACACATGCCTAGATGGAACTCCTATACCATGGTAAGACGGTGTGAATACAAACGTGCCCCTGAGAGTGGCCTCACTACATTGCTGGTCCAACCAATGTCATTTCTTGTCCCCAATTTATTAGATATGAAGACATGTCTGCAATTACCTTTTCAGAAAAGTATATTTGCATTGTCTTCGTTTTTACTAAATCTGATGAGGTCAATGTCAACTCAAGGGAATATTTAAGATAATAATTTCAAGATAATAATATTTGAATAATATTTGCCGTTTCCGTTTTTCAAAATCTTCTTTTGAGTGGTTACGTCATGTTTATTACTTCATAAGTAGCCATGTGAAAGTCGCATGTTTAATTGAGTTGTTTTTCTAGTGGTGGCGCAACTACAACCCAAGGTCCCACAACAACAACTGTTGCTGGTGCTACAACCACCACCGCTGCTACAACCACAACTACAACAGCTGCAACAACTACAACTTCAACAGCTTCTCCAGGTTAGCCTTCTGCAACTGTTCAGATATTTTGTGTCTTGTGATTTGTGTAACGTTTGGTTTTGTTGCCTGTGTGTTCGCAAGCGTCTCATGCTTTTACCCGTGAATTAAACTTCACCATAGATAGTCAAATATGAGCGATGCATGGTGTTGTTTTCCATGGAGGGGGGGGGGTGTTGGGGGTGTGGCGGGTTCAAAGGGGTTCGTGGCAAGACTATTATACGTGTTATTTAGTGTACGTGTCTATGGCTACACTAACTTCATTTCTTTTGCATTTTGCATTCTCCATATTTTGCTGCAATTCATTCAAGACAAGCATCAAGTTTTCCTCGAGGCACTAATATGGTAGATACATGTAGTCAATCGGGAGTTTAAGCTTGCATATAAAATCGAAACGCCAACCTGTATGACCGATCGCCCATACAAAGGCATCGCTTAAATATTTTCCGTTCACGTTTAGGTTGTGAAAAACATTGCAAGCTTAAACTCCATATTGTATTGTATATTTGTCCCTCAAACCCTAAACTTACAATCTTCGTTTAATGTTGTCAAAATGTGAGACATGCGTAGGTGTTTGACGATAATAGATGGCGCAGTATTCGCTTTTTCATCCTTTTTAAGATTTATTCAATAAACCGATTACTGTGCCATCATTCAGCACAAAACTATATACTCATGGTTTAGGTTCAACGTGACATGCATATATTCTGTATCTTAACCCTCTCAGTGAATAACTTTTAATTATAATATTTCTTTGGTCCTAGGTGGTACATGCACTGACATGTGCTTAGCATGCCCCACTTGCGCCTACACAAATCATCCAACCGTACAATGCACAATGTTTTGTCAGTGTGCTAACGGAGTCGGATACGAGTTGAATTGCCCAGAAAATACATGTTGGGACGATTCTTCTGCTCAGTGTACATATTAAGTACGTGCGGATACCAGAGGCAAAGTGCGTGTTATATTCCTCGCTTTTATTGTATGATTTTGATGATTTTTAGCATAAATAAATTAACAAGCTGGTGTAACCCAAATATGCTTATTGTGTTGTTTTATGTCTTTGTGATGTAATGTTTCCACGTTATTTAATAAAATAAGTGTCACACTATTCCTAATGTCGGCTCGTATAGCTTATAGCTTGTACAATTCATTTAAATAATATGACACATATCTCAAAATGGGATATTGATAATATCAAATTACTTAAATGAATAGGAACACTTCAGTAACTCAGCTATATGCATATTTCTAAGTACTTTTCGTCGGTATAGAAAATACCAAAGTGATTGAACAAAATAAAATAGATAAATATTTATATAGGATAATTAAAACATTGATCCATTAGGTAAAATAATTCAGTACAGTTCCTTTACAATGCAAATAATCTTGATATACAGGGTGTGCCAAAAATATCACCTATTCTGAACTGGCAAAAATATAACTAGGGTCGCCCTGGCCCACCCTGTACAATTAATAAAATACAGGTTTGTGAATGGATCAGTTTAACACGATTAAGACAGCTTATCAAAGTTCTTGTTTGAAATTTGATAAATGTATTCAGATTTTTTAGTCTTAATGACTTAAGAACGTAATGGTAGTTAGAACGTAAAAAAGTGAATTAATTCATGCATTTACAGCTACGTGTAGCGCCGCCTGTGCCCAGTCTGCGGGTGCCAGCTTCACTGATCACCCGACTGGGGATTGTGGGAAATACTGCCAATGTGTCGGAGATATCGGATACGACATGACCTGCTCTTCTGGACTCTGCTTTAAAGTTGATTGCAGCTGTTGTGACTGGCCATAAAATTGTAGTTTGTGTGACTGACACTGCAGAGATTTAATAAACATACGAGGGTTGTTCAAAAAGTCTTCAACATTTTGCACTCATTTCATACAATATCCTCTTCATGTACAAAAACATCATATTAATACTAAAATATCTTGTGTGAAATTGTTGCTATAGCGACCAAGAGATCTCGGGATCGGGTTAGTCTTAATCATCATACCACCTTCACACACGTGGCTCATTCAAATCTTAAATTAATTTGCATAGCATTACTTCATCCATTCAAGTGTGATCCAAACAACTCTAGTTGGTCACAATATTATGAGTTCAATCTGAATTTCTGAGAACTAGTGGATGCAGATTTTGAAATAGAAAATTGGTCAATTTGAAGCAAGTTGAAAAATACCTTTTTTGACTCTGAGAAGGTCATTGAAGGTGAATTCTCAAATCTAGTCAGATTTGAACTTCTGAGAACTTGTAGATGATTTTGAAAAAAAATTGGTAAACTCCTTTGAAGCAAGTTGAAAAAGACCGTTTGACCTTGAGAAGGTCAAATATTTTTTTACCCTTGAGAATGTCATTGAAGGTCAAAGCTATAGTCAGATCTGAACTTTTGAAAACTTCTAGATGATTCTGAAAAAATTGTCAATTTGAAGGAAGTTGAGAAAATACCATATTGACCTTGAGAAGGTCAAATCTCAAATCAGATTTGAACTTATCATAACTTGTAGATGACTTGAAAAAAATTGGTCGATTTGAAACAAGTTGAAAAAATACCTTGACCTTTTTTTTACCTTGAAAAGGTCACTGAAGGTCAAATCTTAAATATAAAGTCAGCTTTGAACTTCTAAAAACTTGTGGATGATTTTTAGAAAAAACTGAAGTCAGTCTACACAGTATTTGTTAAGTTATTGGAAATTTAAAAAATTTGTTATAGACGCCAACCGCCATCCGCCGTCACAGAAACGGAGACCATAACAAAATGTCACCAGTTTTTTGCGATGACATAACAACAGAAACAACCATCCAATGCTGGTCACGAGAAAAGCATGATACCAAATTAAATTTTTCTCATGAAAGTTCACTGCTTTCAGCAAAGTGACGGAGACTTATTTTTTCTTTATAAAATATAATGATTTATTTATTTCAATATGGGTATTCAAACCTCAATCAAATCTTACCATGTATTTTATTATATTTTACATTTAGTTTGGCAATTCTTCAACTTGAACATGATTTTATAGAAGTATTCCGGTATGCAATATCAAAGAGTGCTTGCTAAATGTCCTATATGCAATACATTAGATATTTACATTATTCGTTATTTTAACAATAACTTCCACATCATCCCTAGGATTTGAAACAACTTTTATGATACTATAGTTTAGTATTCTTGATGTTGTTAAGACAACTAGACAACAGTTCATCCATTGTGTAACTTTGAATGTAGTTACGGTTGTCTGTGATTGTTCCTTGTTGCTATGGTTATACAATGTTAGTACAACGATCTTGATTGTTGCTATGGTAAAATGCTGTATGTTGCTATGGTTATTTAACTCTGTACAACATTTTGCGCTGCATCCTGTGTTGGATCTCACCACGTCTCAGCATAAATTGAAGTACCTTATAGATGGCACGCTCTGGGTATTTCTGGAGATAAAAAAGAATACGAAATTAAATAAGAAATTGTAAGCTGCAATAAAATTGCAAAGTTGGAAACTAGAATTCAAAGTTGGTTCGAAAGAGAGAAAATTTGAAGTGAAAGTTTTAATCAAAATAAATAAATGCGAGGTGAGCAAAAAATAGGATTTACTTTTTACAGAAGTGGGCATAAATGTTTGTTTTCATTATTACAACTTACTTGTTTTGCGAAATCCTGCACAATAGCATGTTCGGAAACTTGTGATCCAATGACGAATCGTCTTTTTACTTGTTTTTCGATTCTACCTAGCATTTCTTGATCTTCTTCTGTGGTGAAACCCTCGGCTCCTAAGGGAAGACAAAAAGTGACATGAGACACCATAGACAATCAAGACACACCCAATATGAACAAAACAAAAAATATAAATTCATACAGTTCATGTTATATGATCATGAACCACCTTATCCGATTATGACCAATCTCAGTGTGACCATGGAGTCACTTGTAATGATCAGATTTTCTACTACAGTAAATTTAACCATGACAAACTCCAATAATATGGTGAATGCATGCAAAGGTGTATTCCTGGTATTTTTGAATCTCAGTTAGATGTAATTTTGAAATTTATTTCCCTTATTGACTCTTGCCACTTTTTCAAATTTTTGTAACATGTGGAACCAACAGGGAGCAAATGTACTTTTCAAGTCTGTTGAACATAATTCATTCATTACAGTTTACTCATTCATTATCAATAACCATATCATGACAATGCTGGTTGTAAATTGAATTAAACAGATTTACATTTATTTACATCTTATAAGACCTTTGAAATTAGTATACCATTGTGAATAGATACACATGCTTTTCTAATACTGTAGATTGGGTTAATTTGGCGCTACTTAATTTGGCGATTTTGCCATTTTTGGCATATTGGCGGCTATTTAATTTGGCGGATATGCAAGAAAATTAACTTACCATGTAAATGGATAAGTTTGGCTATGTCCATTTTTCTTTTGAGGACCACTGGCGATCATCCTTTACATTTTGCACCTCGATCGATGCTGCTACTATACCACGCTTTTCCTTTCTAGTTTTTCCCTGAATATTAATGAGTGACTGACCAGTTCTGAGCCAATTTATGAGAGACATTTTTCATATTTTTGAAAGAAACTAAACCGGAAGTGACCTAAATACACTGGAGGAAATACTCTAGATAATTCCCGGGGATTCATTTTAAATTTTGGCGAAGATTTATATTGGCAGTTTTTCAATTTCGCCAAATTCGCCAAATTAAAGCGGGCGCCAAATTAACCCAATCTACAGTATCAAGATTTAACATGCAATAATTTTAGTGACAAAAACTGGGTTAACTATCGGGCGTCCACCAAAAATAGTTGGATATATACTTTTTTTGTGGACGCCGTATTTCATACAGTAATACAAAATATTGTCAACAGTATACAGTAAACTGCAGCCAAAAAATACCACATTGTGTGAATTTCAAAAATAATGTAGACATTTATGTCTGAGAAAATCAATATTTACCTGCTAGGTTTCCAGTCATAGCAGCATCTAGAGTGGAAACTTGGAAAAGACGCAACGCTTCATCTACGTCAGCCTCAGTTGCAAATGGTGCTAGCCTCATTTTGGCGAGCGATTCTGAGATGCGAATGATGGCCTCTAGTTGTCTGGAATAAAAAGGTTATGGTTAAATGAGCTAAAAACAGGCTGTCGTCATTCTATAAGTCTTGCTTCAAGACCTTGGACTATCAACTCAAACAACTGTTGTTAGATAAGACTAGGAGTAGATAGTCAAGGGTCTTGAAGCAAGACTCTCCTTCTATTTATTTTGAAATTTTTACATCTAACGCAGTAAATCTTAGAGCTAATCTGATTTTGAAATCTTGTCATTTGGCCATGCAAGTTGCACACAAGAACATGTCTATCGATGAATGAATGAATCGTAAATAATATATATCATCAGATAGAGCAAAAAGACTTGTGTTCCAAGATGCTTGTCATTTGAAAAGCATTAGTTGCTATTGTAACACAGTCAATAAACTGGAAAATTATGATCTAAAGAGAAATGGTAATGCAGTATCATTTCAATTTTTTAATTTTGAACAAAATATGGTCAAAATTATTAATTTGAAGTTCAGAAATCATTTGTACAAACCTCACTGTAATTGGAATTGTAGTTTTTTTCCCAGCCTCTCTTTCATATTCTCCTGCTCCGTTGCGCATGAGGACATATCTATTCTTCAGTTTTGCAGCAGCTGATTCTGACACTCTGGGTCCACATTTACTGCAATTTTAGAGAGACATGTGTGAAAATATACAATGAGATGTGTGAAAATATATAATGAGATGTGTGAAAATATACAATGATATGTGTGAAATAAACAATGTCTGGCCTTTCACTGGTATAAGACATAGACTAATCCCAGTGCAACCACAAAACAAAATATTATGTAACATCTGCTTTTGATACCATATTAAAGTAATGACTTAATGTTACTTCATCATATGCCTAATATTTGCCTTATTCATGCGTGTCTCTATTTATTACACTTATTGTATTCTAGAACACTTGTCATCACACCGGAATAGCCTGACAACGGTAAAGTCAGATACCATTGTCACAAATGGCGGACATAACCGTCGCTTCAATTAGATTTTCATGAACTGTATGTTTAATAGAGCACCTTGACTAAATTCCTTTGGAACAACAATCAATCAAAGTGTCTTTATACTCATTGTACAGTTAATAATGTTCTACCATGGAAATAAAGTCTATAATTCAACCGATCAAAATGAGATACGGGACAACGGACACTGTATTCCCATATGACGTTGTCTTTGTAAATTATTTCAAATTCAGATTCCGTTGTCATTGACAATATCAAAGACGCTATATTCGATTCAAGACCCAATTTGATCGAAATTGGGATTTCATGTGATACAACATCACAAGAGCTTAATACATGCAGAGAATTAGCTACGATAAAGTCCCATGAAATGAGGACCAAATGATTGAAGAGTTGAAGCGAAGGTTATGTCCGCCATTTGTGACAGCGGTATCTGACTTTACCGTTGTCAGGCTACTCCGGTGTGGTCATTGGTATCAATTGAAAATCGAGAATATGAAAACACATATTAGTTAATATTTTCAAACTTACAGTGCACACTTCTGAGAAAAATTAGTGATTTGAGAACATTGACATGAGAGCAAGCAATGAAAGAAAACATTTCTAAAAATCCAAGCTGTAGGTGTAAAGTTTATGAACATATGTTACCTTCTACAAAATGATATATATTTTTTGAATGTGTTGAGGTCAATCTCGCCTTCCCTGCCCTGTTCCACCATCTGTTGAGCATTCATGTGAATATTCATCACATGTTTAGCCAGTGTCTGAAAAATCAAGATAATGCTTATGTTAATATAAGAAATGTATTTGATTTCTTGTTAACAGCAGTTTTGATTTATTTGATATAAAAAAAAATAGAAAACTGTACTTTGAGGAGAATGGGTTACACAGGATCAACAGTTCAATCGACACACATCGGTTTTTAGCATATTCTTACATGTATTCATTCGGTAATAAATTAAAGATGTTTCGCAAATATTCTGCACAAAATGGAATATTCTTTAAAAGTGATGTGGACCAAGGGTGTCTCAAAAATTCTTGGGTAAATAATTTTATGCAGTCCTTGAAAATGATTCATTTCTACATCATAAAATAACCTCAATATTAACTTACAATATCTCTTGTTTCATCATGTTCATCCTTTACAACAAAGATCATATCAAAACGTGAAAGAATTGTTGGCATGAAGTCAATGTTTTCTGCTCCTTTCGTATCATCCCATCGTCCAAATACACTGTTAGCTGCTGCCAGTACAGAACATCTAGAGTTCAATGTTGTCGTTATACCAGCCTAAAATTAGGAATTTAGAAAATCACGTTTACATCGGGGAGGTTTCAACAGTATTTCCGACAACAGGCAAAAAGATATGAGATTCCGATTGGGTAAGGGATTAGATCAACGATTATCTTTATTTTAAAAGGTGCTGATGAAGCTCTCTTTTGTGTAGTGAAAGTGAAATTAATTTTCATGGAGAAATCAGAACTAGAGTGTATAAAAAGATGACTTAAATAGTTCATCTCTTTAATGTTCCCTATACAAAAGTAATCTCTGAAACAGATATAGCTTTAACATCAATGTTTCAAAGATGGAGAATGCGGACTGCTCTGCTCTGCTGCTCTTCAATCAATTATCTTATTTTCAATTGCAACAGGAAATAGTTCTCTCTTATAGAGGCACCTAGTCTACAGTATAACCTCTGACCTACCTTTGCAATAGATATGGTCTGTTGTTCCATAGCCTCGTGCATTGCGACTCGGTCCTCCTCTCGCATTTTGTCAAACTCATCTATACACACCACACCACCATCAGCCAGTACCATTGCACCACCCTCCATTACAAAGTTACGCTGTAAATATGAAAGGGGTTCATATTATTTTTGTTATTCTTATAAGGCTGCCCTCTGCTTTCCCATGGTAATATTTCAAATTTTCAAATAAATGAAACATGACATTATTTTAATGAAAATAACTTTTTTAATGAAAATAACTTTTACTTTAATATAAGTTCATTTCAACAAAAATTATTTGTTCTGAACTAGTGTTCTTGACTAGAATAAAACATGAATGACTACATGATTCCACCAAACCTTGAAAACATCAAACAACAACCGCCATCCTCAAAAAAATAATAGACTTCTGGTAACTTCTTCTGAACTGTGAGTAAAGTTCATACAATGTTCTACCTAGGGGTCAAACGGTTCAAAATTCCAACGGTTCGGTTCGGTCACGGTTTTTAGGTTCACGGTTCGGTTCTGTTCACGGTTCTCGCGGGTCTCGTAAATTGGTAATATTTCCTTAAAAAATTGTAAAGACAGCTCATAAAGAAACAGGTTTTAGCTTTCTACCTAGCCTTACCCAAGTCTATCCTGGTCCCACTATCCTTTTTTTTTATTAAATTGACTTGACAAAGCAAAGTTTATTGGCCTAGTGGCCCACTTTAAATTTTAAACTTTAGATTTTTCTGTCCTTGATAAGATTTCTGTCAGATAAGAGCTGAGATCTACATGTAGCACAAGCAGTAACTAACAATGACTAATAGCCCCGGGAACATGCATAAAAAGATCGAGTCGAATACTGTACACCAAGTAAAGAGATCTCTTTACTTGGTGTATTCAACTCATCTGAATCAGCACAGATGGCGCTGTGATTGTGCGGGAGATTTAAACACAAATATGTTTCAAGTTTTTAACAAAGACATGAGTAATGTTATAATTTCTGTAATTGTAGTATTTTTTAAATAATATTGATTAATAACTAACTTATTATAACAGACAAAACACCTCCACGAAGCAAAATTAATTGTACTATGAATAGCGTAATCTGGCGAGACCAACTTCCGGTCTATTTATAGTCACAAAAATGTAAACAATTACTTGTCTATCGATTTGTGAGCGATCTGTTTCATATCTAAGGTAAGAATTGAATGTTCTCTATTGCTATAAACATGTTTTTAAGGAATATATACATGAAGAATAAGTTCATGTCGAACGAAAGAGAGAATATTGAAGTCTAAAAAATTTCAGTTTTCAATTTTTCCTCGAACCGTGGATGAACCGAATCTCATATTTATGAACCGAAAATACCGTCCTAGCATCATGTACCGCGGTAACCGCGTACCGCGGTTAACCGTTTGACCCCTAGTTCTACCCAGGATTTTTGCAGTATGTCCAAATATGGTCAATATGCGCCACTTTTTTTTATTTTTTCATGTGGGTGCTGGACTATTTTCAAAATCCTCAAGAGGGTGCAGCACCCACTTGTTTCAATGCAGTTGAGTTATAATTGTATGACACTATCCAAATCAATAAGAACATACCGTGGCTGGGTCTCGTGAAACTGATGCAGTGAGACCTGCCGCACTACTTCCTTTGCCTGATGTGTACACTGCAATTGGGCTACACTGTTCTACAAATTTTAGCAGCTGCGACTTGGCTGTACCTGGGTCCCCTAACATAAGGAGGTTGATATCTCCTCTCCTAGTGAGGCCATCAGGCAATCTGAAAATGAAAAACATTTGAATATGTACAAGGGTGTGGGTAGATAAGCATGAGGCAAGTGAGAGAGCTAGGGAGGTCAAATGTTTACAAATAGACATTCATTCATACAGTTTTTCAACTTGAAGTGATCTCCTCAGGCCGATTTTTTCTCAGGTGGATGCAAAATTCTCATTTTCACAATTCAGACAAAAATTGGTCAAAATTTTTCATGATTTTTCTCATTTTCAAGTGGGTGCAAAAGGATGCAACCTGTTTTCAAAATCTACTGCGCCCACTTGCTTTAATGCTGGGGAGATCACTGTTATCATTTCACAATCTGAATATATTATTCATGCACTTTTATTTCAGGCATGCATGGATTGAGGAAACTTAACTTGAATTTCCTATATAACATTCAATGAATCCTCAGAAGTTGCAAAATACAAAAATTCTGCACAAAAAATTCTGACATCATTTTGGCACAAAACAATAAAATAAAATTCATGAATGTTTGAATGCTGTCAGAATGGTAAATTAGTGGTTTTCGGGTGAAAAAAGTACCTTTTTCGAGAACCTCCAAATAGTAAACAAGCGATAGCTTTTTTCATGTCCATTCCACCAAATATAGATGGAGCCACACTTTTAGATAATTTTTCATAAATATTTGGGCTGGCTGCGAGATGGCGAAACTCTTCTTCCTCATGAGGGGCAAGAGTAGCCCCTGTGCTGCGTCCTGGCCCTTGGGTGTCCACCTGAATGCCAATGACTCGTAAATATGGCTGGCGTATTCCAACATTTACTTTATCTTTTCCTCCCCTCTGAAAATAATATGCAAATGTAGGTGCATGTATTGGAAAATTAAGTTATATGTATGTTTAATATCCCCCTCCCTCAGAAGAGTGAGAATTTTCAATTGCAAATGTATTCACTATTGCCTTTACAAAATGTTTAGGGAGACTTAAAAATTGTGATCTAAAATCATTTCAAAATGAAAGGAGTTCCTCAATTGAAGACAGCATGTTGTTTACTACTTTGTGAACTCAAATCAAGAACTCAGATCAAAGATCTATATAGAAATTACAGTTTAGAACAAATAAAACTGTCTTTACCTTCCCTGCTAGAGATTTCTTTATGGAGTATATACCGACTACTGTAACTCTGTTTCCGGGGACAACCCTCTCACATAGGTATCTTAAACAAAGGGGAAGAACAACATAAAATGGCAGCATTCAATGAGCTTATATTATAACCAGAACAACGGCAACGCCAAAGCGTAGCAAATCCCATCGAACAGCCATGGGTGGCATTTTTACAAACAAAGTATATAGTAAAAATGGCAGCCATTTTTCAAAATGGCCGCCTTCTACTAAAAGTGTCATTACACCATGTGCGATGCTTATAGTATTCATATACCAAATATGAACAAAATCGCTCCACTACTTTTCAAGTTATAGTAAAAACGTTAAAATGGCGGCCATTTTTCAAAATGGCCACCTTCTACCAAAAATGCCATAAGACAGTGTGCCGCGCTTATAGTATTTACATACCAAATATAAACAAAATCGCTCTACTACTTTTCGAGTTATAGTAAAATACGTTAAAATGGCGGCCATTTTGAAAAATGATCGCCTTCTACCAAAAGTGTCATTAGACAGTGTGCCATGCTGACAGTATTCACATACCAAATATGAACAAAATCGCTTCACTACTTTTCGAGTTATAGTAAAATACGTTAAAATGGCGGCCATTTTTCAAAGTGGCGGCCATTTTTAAAAAGTGTGACATGCTTATAGTATTCACATACCAAATATGAACAAAATCGCTCCACTACTTTTCGAGTTATAGTAAAATATGTTAAAATGGCGGCCATTTTGAAAAATGGCCGCCTTCTACCAAAAGTGTCATCAGACAGTGTGCCATGCTTATAGTATTCACATACCAAATATGAACAAAATCGCTTCACTACTTTTCGAGTTATAGTAAAATACGTTAAAATGGCAGCCATTTTTCAAATTTTTTTTCAAAATGGCCGCCTTCTTTCAAAAGTCTCAAAGGACAGTGTGTCATGCTTATAGTATTCACATACCAAATATGAACAAAATCGCTCCACTACTTTTCGAGTTCTAGTAAAATATGTTAAAATGGCGGCCATTTTTCAAAATGACACTTTTCTACCAAAAGTGTCATCAGACAGTGTACCATGCTTATAGTATTCACATACCATATATGAACAAAATCGCTTCACTACTTTTCAAGTTATAGTAAAATACGTTAAAATGGCGGCCATTTTTCAAAATTTTTTTCAAAATGGCCGCCTTCTACCAAAAGTGTCATAGGACAGTGTGTCATGCTTATAGTATTCACATACCAAATATGAACAAAATCGCTCCACTACTTTTCGAGTTATAGTAAAATACGTTAAAATGGTGGCCATTTTTCAAAATGGCCACCTTCTACCAAAAGTGTCTTTAGACAGTGTGCAATGTTTATAGTATTCACATACCAAATATGAACAAAATCGCTCCACTACAGCAAAAATCGCAAAATAACGAGTAAAGGCCGCCATTTTTCAAGATGGCTGCCATGTGCTACTTTAATATCTACATTTCTAGCTTTATTAATGTCCTATATAATTTTTTTACATCTAAAACATATTGCTATTACAGTTTTACATATTGCACCTAAATTACTGTAAATTCGGCACTAAAATGGCCGCCATTTTGAAATGAGCGGCCATTTTGAAAATCGGCTTTCGAGCAGAACTTCTACATCCATAGGCTATATGTGTACAAAATATGAACAAAATCGGGCCAACGGTATTTGAGTTATTGCCCGGACGGACGGACGTACGTACGGACGGGCGGACAGACGGATGGAGGCGTTCCCTATATCCCTCCGAACTTCGTTCGATGGGATAACAGTGGTTTCAGTAACTTTTTTTACAAGAGGCAGATGAGAAATACAAGGGGCGGCATTCAAAATAACCAATTTAACACTCCCGGAAATGCAAATTCTTTTTATTCACTGGTGATCCGCCCGATTACGCTGGTTACCGAAACGGTTCGTTTTGGTAACAAAATGTTGGAACGTCGAAGGTAAGAAAGGCGAGGGGCTTCATTTACCAGTCAAAACGGACTGCCCTGGCCTCTTTCTTGAAAATATTCAATCAGTAATACACCCAACAATAGCCATCAACATATATTTGATAACCATCAATTTAGGTTAGAAAATGTTGAATATGTTGCTAGATGTGATCTTCAAAGCAAACATAAGCTTGGTCAAGCTGAATTTTTTAATTAAGATTGCTGAGACAAAAACAAACAGCAAACTGAATGAATCATTTCAAAACAGAGTCCCAGGCTTGAACTTGTAATTCAGGAAAAGAGGGGTCATATCAAACATTGTCTAGTTTAAAGCATTAACGTTGTTGTTTTCACCTATAAACTTTACATCATATAAATAAGTGACTGAACAATACTCAGTAAAATGTTGGTGCATTTTAGAGGAAGAATAACGATTTTGAGTTCAATTATCAAATGTTCCAATTTTTCTAAAGACAATATTTGGCTTCTGACAACCGGCGAATTATAGAAAACAAACGGCGATTTTGGACTATCGCCCCCTGCTATTGAAAGCCCAGGATAATAAAAATATTATTCAAGGAATAAAGACAGAGATTCTGATTGGCTATGATTTATTGCGTGTTATATGAACAATGATATTTTCTGATCATTGTCAAAAGATTGAAATCTCAGTGTTTGAGGTATTTGGTAATGGACAGGATAGAATCTGAGGTAATATACTTGTTTGTCATGAATCATAGAATCAAGGTATTTGTTATGATTCTTATATCACACGACATCTGTGTTAATATTATCATCACAAAACATCTGCATTATATATTATCACATAACATCTGCATTAATATATTATCACAAAACATCTGCATTAATTCATAATCACATAACGCCCTTACCTATCACAATACAGCTGCATATGTCTTGGCATCTCTCCATTTGGGACAGATTCTGGGTTTTCTTGAAGTTTGAGAACTTGGAAATCCACACATTTACATTTGTCAGGAACAATGAAGAATGGATCTACTGGACAGGCAGGTTTGCCAGCTTGTTCACTGTAAATAAATTAAACTGATGTGATATAAATATTTGTTTAAATTCTTAGATAAAAAACTCGAAAGAATCATTGGCATTCATCCATTCCATGGGGGGGTGGGCAAAAGTCATTGATTTAAAATTCGTTCTCAGACACAAAAGGACAATTTTTTTAAAAATTTGGACACATTTGATAAAAAAAATGGGGCCACTTTTTTCAAAATCAAATGATGCCTATTTTTAAAAATGAAGCCCAAAAGTCAATTTTTAGATGCCAAATAATGGAATCAATTTGGGTCTTCAATATGCACCATTAAATTTAGCCATGATTTCTATACTTACACTGGACATTTCCTTGGCAGAGCATATCCCTCCAGACCAGGTTTGACTGGAATGTTATTCATGTGCTGTCGGCACCCACGACACTGGATTGTGATACGCGTGGCTTTGGCTCGGATAGCTGAAGCTGCGATGATGATACCTGGGATTTTCACCAGCCGCGCCATTTGGTCCGACTGAAAATGTGAAAAAAAATTTTATGTGCTGTATAACGGGGTTCATGCCTTAATCCATATCCTTAATCCATATCTCACTTATAATAAAAAACAGGGTTTTCTTTTCTATTGATTTGCTCTCACTTTTATATCAATGGCACATGATCATATTAAATACAGGGGTTTCATTTGCAGCAGACAATTTTCACTGGTTGTTTTCACAAAATCACCTGTTGTTTTTAGGGACTTTTCAATTTTTCTGTGTTAAACTAATGATTTAATTTTGACTGTTGTTTTAATTTATTTAGCCTGTTGTAAAAAATTCTAGTGAAGCCCCTGAAATAGGTTAATATATTAGATCCACAATATTCGCTGCGTACCTATGAAAACCAATTGTAGAATAAATTTTAAATAAATAGTATTACCTTCAGGTTCCTAACATTAGCTGGGTTGGCATCAGAGTTGATGATAACTTGAATATCTTGGACCTCACTGTCTCCATCAGGGCGTGGCATTGTAACCTCATCAGCGACCTCTTTTGCTGCATCCTCTAACTAGAAACCCAATATGTGAGAATTTATGTTGAGGAGAACTACACATCTAGTATTCATACTAGAGGTGTGCACTGTTGGTAAATCACTTAATCGATCAACAAAATATCTTAATCGATTAATCATCGATTAATCATTCTAATATAAATGATAGAGATCTGACATAATTTCCCTCAATTTTTTTAATTCTTTAGTAGTAGGCGATAATTCATTCGTTTGATTTGATTGCATACCTCTTTTGAATAAAATATATCAATAAGATGTATCAGAAAACACAAAAACAACAAAGGTAAGCGTCTGGCTTAGGGTAATTAGCTTGTTTGGCAGTTGAGTTTTAAGCTTGGCATGTCAACCTGACAAATTAGGTCTCAATCAGTCAGTGACATCATGTAAGCTTACTCACTGCAGGATGCTGAAGATTATCTTTTTGAGAATCAGTTAATTGAGCATTAAGAATCTTAATCGATTAAACTTGTGTCGATCAATTAATCGATGGTCACATTTTAGTACTTGTTAGATGTAAAGTGTTACATTTTAGATGATACAGAACTTATAATTGAAGACATTATGTTGATTCTTATACTCGGCATCTCAAGTGTTACTTAATTATGCATAGAAATAGGTATAATAATTTTGGGGTAAATTTGGGTTCAGGGATGGCGGTTGAAAAATGTCCAGGAATATATGTCAGTTACAGAGTTGCTCTGTCGTCAGTTGAATAATCTCCAAACTTTATTGCATGTGACAGCCTATGGTATTTGATTTGATATTTGCGATGATAAGCACAATGAACATAGATGAGAACATTTACATAGGACCTAGATGGCAATTACAGAATGACAGATGATATGCATATGTGATAATATCTAACTGAGAAATGCACCTCTAATATTTTCTTGAAGATAACGGCATTTTAGGGTTTCACACAGAAAAATTGGCTTCAAAATAGAGTAGCTCAAAGAATTCTTTAATTTGTGCAAAAATGCAAAATTCGAACAAAACTCACAACTTACCAGTGGTAAATGCTCTGTTGGAGATTTGTAAAGTTTTTCAGCCAATGTTTCATCAAAGCTCTGAATGTCTTCAATATCAATCTCTAACCAGAACTGTTTGAGGTTATAATGCCGTTTCAGCTGGTCTCTGAAATACATGCATACATAAATGATTTAGTATAAGTTTAATCCAGTATTGGAATTCAGGCCAGTCCCATATGGTGTTTATCGTGACCTGCTATAGCCCATTTAAGTCACCATAGTAAACATTATCGCAAATAAACAAAGTATGAAGTTAGTTAGTTAAGTGCTACTTATGCCATGGTCACATTTGCTCAGATTTTTACTCAGCCGCCCAGACGATTGAGTATTGTGTTCAAAATTGCATTCAATTTTGAACAAAAAACTCGATCGGCTGGGCGCCTGTGCTGAAAATCAGAGCAAATGTGACCATGACATTAAGGATAAATAGAGCTGTTTATTTAATAAATACAGCAACAATGCGTTAATAATAATTGATTAAGAAGTGAACTCATGCAATTTCTTCATATTTTTTGCAGAAACAATTTAGCCATCGGAAGATGCATTTTTTCATTAACTCTTGATCTTGGCTCAATTTTTCATAATTGAGTTGACATTAGTGAATCCCAATCGTCCAAAACCCATTGGTGCAAATCTCACCTAATGGTGCTTAAATATTTTAATAATCAAGATAAAGATGCAAGGAATGTGTGAACATGAGATTGGAATAAAACATCACACTGATGTGTGATTATTGAATAAAATCTATTCGCTGTTTAACCATGTTTATTGGAAATATAACATTTAGCATTTTACACTTTGTATTCTTTGCTGCTCAGTTTAGTCAACGTCAGGCTTTATTTCTGATTTGGGTTTGATAGAAGCATGACTCAGTTGCTTGTTAAACACAGATAGAGTCTATCTAATGCCTGGGTCACATTTGCTGCGATTCATCGGCCGGCGCCTGGCCGATTGAGTATTCTGTTCAAAACTGAATACTTTTGTGAACAGGATACTCAATTGGCCAGGCACCAGCCGATGAATCGGAGCAAATGTGACCCAGACATTAAGAACGTTCAACAATTAATTTGAATATCAAAATTAGATGCGTTTTAATTATCCAACTTCCAAAAGGCTCATTTTCATGTTTGCCATACCCCTACACATATCTGCACATAAAGAGAGAAACGTCATTCGCATAGATTTGGTCAACACAATTGAATGCATGTTTTAGATATATTGGGCTAAAATATTATGCAAAATGTTTCTTTCATGATATCTAAATTTCAATATCATATCGACAATTGTAAATTTTTGAATCACTAGGTTTCAGAGAATGGGAATTGGACAATTGGGATTCAGGCGATTGAGATTTGGATGATTAGAATTAGGATGAATGGGATTCAGTCTATTGGGATTTGGTCTATTGGGATTCGGAGTTCGGACCAACTTTTTTAGAAATATCTGTTATCCGTATTAAATCGTCATTACAAGAATGAATACAACACTTAGAAGGCTTTATATGGAAGCATGTTGAAGATTAATGTCTTGTCGATACGAAAAACATAAAAAGGTGAGTAAATTCTAATAATATTAGTACAAATTCTATGTGTATGCTATTGTTTAGCAAATCCCCAAATAATCAAAGTACTAATCGGTGTGGGGTTATTTTGAGAAACAAATGTCCTAAATATCAAAAAACCTCAAAATAACCCCACATCTATGGGGGTAATGTTGTTGGACTACAGAATTGTAGATAGGCCTGAGTGGAATTCATATTTCAATGCAATTTGAGATCGACCTTTATATGATGAACACATAAAAATCCACTATATAAGGATAAGTGAATTGTAAGTTCTGATGTCAGAGAGGATTTGAATCAATAAATAACAAAGCTTCAAGCTGCTGGGTTTTAAAAATTAAATGGACGAAAATCAAAACATTCACTTACCGATAGCGATAACTGAAGTTTCCTTCATGGAATTCTCGAATAAATGACTTGAATCGCTTCTTGATTTGTTGTCGGTTTGCTTGGTTACCATCTTCAGTATCCTCAGTGCCGAAGTTATCGCTAAAAAAGACTCCTGGATCATCAAAACCTGACATGATTTTTTGGTTCTTTATTTTCACGGCGGAAATGAATTTTGGCGCGAAACTGTTCGCGCGTCGTCTTCGGGTTCTCCGTAAATTACCGAACCCTTCAACTATGACCTCAAATTTGATTGGTTGATATAATCGAGCCTCTTTAAAGAAGCAGTGTCATAGAAAGTTAGTAATTTAGCCTTGAACATGTAGACCGAAGAGCAGAGGTAGGTCTTCGAAGGGAGCATGGCGTAGAATAATGGATATATAAGCGTCATGAATCCCGGGAAAATGAATCTCGGATCCAAGTACTTCATTAATGGTCGAAAATCGAAATAATGACTTTATAACCTAAAAGGCCGAAAGATTATGCGGCAAATGTTAAAACGGGGGTTGTCAACATATTGTTCTAGCTTTGATCTCTTAGAATCCTTTGAATCCCAAGCGATTACAGTTGTTTTGATCACTTATGAAATATGATAAAATTATGAGGATTCAGTTGAGTTTTTTTCAAAGTTTATAATGCAGGGCTTTCAACTTGGGACCACCTAATATGAGTGACTTACAAATGTTGGACACCTACATATGTAAGTCCAAATCTGAACACTTTTGTCCAAATTTTGAACACCTTTGGCCAACTTTTAAACACCTTTGGCCAAAGTTTGAGCACCTTTGCCAAACTTTGATCGCCTCAAAGTTTTCGTGCTCGCTACGCTAGCGTTCTTGTAAACGGGGGGGGGGGGGGGGGGGCAAAAATTTCCAATTAACATGCGTGACATATACGGGATTCGCGTGACAAATCCGAACAAATTGCGTTCGGTTTTTTCCGACGTTCGTATTTTTACCGTATCGTAAAAATATTTTAAAAAAATTTCTACAAAATAATTTTTTTCTGTAAAATGCGTATTTGCGTGACATTTTCTGTCACGCAAAAAACTGGCGTGACTTCAAATTCTTCAGCAAATGCGTGACAAATACGCAAATTGCGGGACAGTTGACAGGCCTGATATTAATGGCAGTCAGTGGGGGATTTTAGTAAAATATCCTGAAAATTAAATCATTAAAAGGCCGAAAGATCTGTGGATGGATTTTACTGTTTTATATGTCAAAATGAACACCTCGTTGGGTGTAACAAGGATCCGTTGAATCCTAAGAAAATAAATGATTTGCTAAAGATTTTTTAATTTTGATGAAGACTGCTCTCTTACTCGAGTCTCTAGCCAATACTTGGCTAGAGGGGATTGCATCTGGAATACTGTGAACTCTATTTGAAAAAGCTTGCCGTGGTGTCATAAATTTATTGAATATTTTAAAAATCGCCAGATAAATAAATCATTAAACAAACCGGACCCAGCTCAAATCCTTGATGAGATATGACATGATTTCATCAGGATTTCGTCTAAAATTAAAACAAAATGGCTCCAAGAAAAATGGCGATGTTCGAAAACTGGACGAAATGTCGTTAACGTCTGACATTAGTAACTGGCTGTAAATTCTAAGTTAGCGATCCAGAAGATGTGAACTAATACACTGATCACTTTATGTGTGTTTTGGAATTTTTGGTGAGGTAATAAGACTAAAACTCGCAATTCAAATTGTGATGTGGAAAAATGGCGGACATATGATTTCAAATTTTATGATTACGACATGACCATTTGTTCATGCAGGAATATATCTGTACTGGAAGGCCACGATACAGTGGCCTTAGAAGAAGGTAACTGCTCTCCATTGAAATCTTTGGACCATGAACAGGGGGGGGGGATGTCTCAAAGTCCAGCCTTCGTATTCGATCACGTGGTACTCACGTGCTAGATCCATATAAGGCTTACATGACCATATAGGAATCCAACTGACCGTTGTCCGCCATTTTGAATAACATGTGATAGATCCATATAAGGTTTGTATGACCATATAGGATGGAAAAGGGGAATCCCCGAATACGAAAGAATATGATGGGAGCTACTCACTTCTTCTGGAGCATGAAATGTCGATTTACGCGCATGCGTTGTGACGTTATTTCCATTATTCTACGCCATGTGAGGGGTTCGAAAGCTTTTGTGCCCGAGCCTTAAGGGGTGTATTCGACGATATTACCCCTGCTCTGCATCTTGCTTCATCAAGCTTCTGACCTGAGCGTGGGAACCGACGATACCTGCTCTGAGGTCTATATTACGATTCGAACATGAAAAGTCACCAAAATGTTTCGAATATTCATTATGGTCCGCCATTACTACGACCCGCCGTAATGACGTCACACATTACACGTATTTAATACCAGGGGTATTCTTCGCTAATATACCTCGGGTAAAATGCTGACTTTGCTTACTAAGTCAATAGAAGGCGTGAGTACAGTCACTTGTTCGAATTTGCAATCGTACCCAGGAATTAGACCAACAATCAATTAAAGGCAGAATCTGGTCTATAGGGGGTGACAAAATTACAAGCAAGATGTATAATTGACCTACCGATCTATTCCTTACAATATCAAATACAATATCTCCCAAACGATTCACAAAATGTTAAACGGTGAAGTTATTAATGATTCAAAGTGCAAAAATGAGTGAAAAATGTTTAAATTCTCCCAAATAATAAGAATGGTGGCCATTCTTATAGAAAAATAATACAAGTTAATGTAAAAATCGTTAGTTTTCCTGGAATAAAGTATGCACTTTTGTGATTTTTAGAAAATAGACATGAAAAGGAAAAACACGAGCCCAAAATATTCTAAAATTGGAACAATATTGTACTTTGGACCAGTCATAGTATTGATATTGCATTGGTACTATATTTTGGCATTTGGTATGACATTGGGCATATTTGGGCATTTGGGCTTTATATTGGTTGGTATGGGATAGAAATTGGACATTTTGGTATGGCAGTCCGAGGGTTCAGCCTAGGCGCCGAATGTTGTACAAAGTGAACCCCCTGGGATTGACCAGTAGAGTTCAGTAGAGAATAGGAACGTGAAACATATTATATTTGTATGCCTAAATATGGATTATATTTGATTTAAATACAATTACGCGCTATTACCATCCTATAGTGTCGACAATTCTGTTGTGTCAATCTGGGTCAAAACTGGCTTACAACATAGTATCAATAACGAGGAACCCTTCTAATAAAAGCAATAAAATCCAGAAAACTCCCGAAAATAACACGAACGACTCTAAAAATATGAACCGTTCACATTTTTGCAAAGGCGGATTCGGATGACGGCAAACCCGGGTTTTGAGGGCGCGGCTTATGGGAACGAGTACTTCTGGATACTTCTGCAAAGGTTGATATACTGTACTGTGTTGATTCAGTAATCATTATAATTATTTATAAAGTTTTACTTGTTTGTTCAATCGATGAAATTGACAATTGCTTACTTCCGTATCACGTTCTCAAAAATTGGGGGGGGGGGTGTATAGAGATATTGTATATCGTATAAGAGGCTGAAAATTTATTGTATATTGTATAAGAGGTGTAAAAAATATGGTATATGGTATTTTAGAAAATATGGTATATGGTATCTAGAATTAAAGAAGGCTAATTATGAAGAAATTGCACCCTAAAGTTCCCCCATTCTGCCAACTCTCTTACTGTAACCGTGTTGGAAAAACATGGAAAAGTAGTCTCTATAATTGTTTTCAAATTCCAGGTCAATCGATACTGTTAGTTTAGAGAAAATCCCTCTCAAACTAAGAGTTTTGTGCCCTTTTCATTCAAATTTTCACAGGAGGTGTTAAATACAGTCTCAAATAAGAATCACGCCCGGTGATCAGAAGAAATGAACGGAGGGGGGAGTAGATCTAGCTGATTTTCGGTAGAAAATTCAACAAATTTTGAAGATTTATTTTTTCAAGAGAAAGTTTACAATTGAATGGCTAAATGAATAGACGCAGTGGACGGGGGAATATGTTAGGTCTTTTTGGATTTTTTTTAACTGTGGAGTTCTAAAATAAAAGATCTATTAAAAAAGTGCAGCATCGCCAACATGCAAAATGTTTTTGCTATAAATCAACCAACAGGGGTCTCCACGACCTGAAATAATTACTTGTAAGTGAAGTAATTATCACAAAACTATTGGGTTTTGTAAAACATGTTACCATACGTTATATAAAAAGTAATCGAAAATTATTAAAATTGAATGGAGGGGGGAATAATTTGTCTATAAGACATATGAAAACTTCTAATAAATCCATATGTCCCCATTTTTCACTTTTCAGAGTTGTAACATCAAGTTACTGAGTAAGTGAGTTCATTTTTCAAGTACACGAATTTGTGGAAATTTCTTCCACCTTAAAGACATTTTACTCCCCCCCCTCCGTTCACTCCCCCCCCCCCTCCGTTCAATTTTAATTATTTTCGATTATTTTTTATCTATCATTTAGAAAATTATTTTAAAAAACCGGCAATGAATTTTGTGATATAAAAATGTCGCTTACATATTTATTACATGTCATGCAGACCATTGTTGCTTGATTTATAGCAAAAACATTGGCATTTGCACGTTGGCGACGCTGCGCCTTTTTTAATAGACCTTTTATCTTAGAACTCCATCAGTTCAAAAAAAATCCAAGAAGACCTAACATATTTCCCTGTGCACTGCACCTATTCATGTAGCCATTCAATTGTAAACTTTTGCTTGAAAAAATAAATCTTCAACATTTGTTGAATTTACCGAAAATCAGCTACTCCCCCTCCGTTCATTTCATCAGATCACCGGGCGTGAGAATGCCAAATGTCATTGACCATCTTAACTTTGATGAAAAATATGGTCACTATGGCTACTCGTGTTTCGGGGTATGTGGGATAAATCATGAAAATATTTGAGTATAAAGTGTTCATACAGCGCATGTTTTAATACAAGCATCACAATGCTAATATAGCATAATATAGCAAAAGCTGTTTATTTGGTCTTCAAACTGTCATGTGTTGGATTTCGGCTATTTATTGGGGATTTGAACAGGTGCATATGTTAGGCCAATGCATTAACTCCAGATCAAGCACTCATAGAGGTAATAAAATAATTTGAACTTTTAGACAGGGAAGGTTTTTCTGAAATGTTGTCCTTATTTTCAGCCCTTTCCACATATGTTTTTTCAATGTTTGATGCACCAATATGTTGCACTTTGAGACACAGTTAACCTCTAAAATATGATTTATTTGGGATAAAGTGGAAAACAGTACATGTATTTCCCATGTTATTTTCCCATAGGGAAAACTCATGTGATCCATTGTTTTCAGCTTAATTTTGGTCATCCAAAATTGATATCTTTAAAACCCCTGCATGAATCATATTTTCATTTAAAGATCTTAACCATGTCTCAAAACGCAACAGAGTGATAGATGCAACAAACATTGAAAAACAGGTGTGGAAAGGGCTGGAAATCAGGACAACATTACAGAAAAACATGTTGATGGGGTGTTTGCACCTTCCCTGTCTTAAAGTCCAAATTATTTTATAATCTCTATGACTGCTTGTCCTGGAGTTAATGCATTGGCCTAACATATGCACCTGTTCAAATCCTCAGAAAATAGCCAAAATCCAATATATGACTGAAATCTGTTGCGATACCGTCCGTGGTCCTTTAAAAGAAAGTTATTTCTAGTTACATAGAGTAGTTTTCATTCTCATCAATACATCTTTGCCTTGAAATCATTTGTGAAACATGTGGTTTGACCTTCATGGAAATTTGCTTTATTTTGACACACCTTTGTTTAACTTATACTGTCTTTGAGGCTGCCTTATCTGAAACCCCGAAGTGTCTCATGTTTCAAATGTTTAAACAATCAAGTCTCATCTTGCCTTTATTTCAAACTCTAGTTTCCAGACTCGAGTCCAATCAAAAATGAATTATCTACATGGAAGTTTGTGAAGTCCTTTATTTCTGAAACTGTTTTAAATACTTACTTAATATTTTCCAGGTAACTGCTTTACAAAATTATTGTGCATTGTGAATCTTCATTATCTATCTGATAAATATTTTCCTCAGCAAACTTTATTTTCATAGAACACATGATGAATCTTTTATTCAACATTCTCAATTTTGCATCAATTATGTTTCAAGAATTTTTTTCCCTGGCTCACTATGAAGGACATTTAAATAAGTCATGGGAAAGTATAGGTCATAAGAAAGAGGAGCACTGGGTTCCACCCATTCCAATGATGCAGGTTTTGTGCTAATTTTGAATATATTTATGGTACTTTTACAGGTAATGGGCTAATAGCTTTAGCAATGCAGCAATGTCATAGTTAGTTTTTTTTGGTCAAAGTAGGTAGCTAAATCACTAAAGAGAAGTCATGAATCTTATATCATAAATGTGTTTTAAATCAACTTGTTTACCTGAAAATAAAATGTGGTCACAGCTTTTCTGATGCTGATGTACCCGAATGGTGTCTAATTCATAATGAAATAAATGAAATCATTGCGGTATTTATGTGGAGTCTATAGTTGCCTTATAATAATACATTTACTTTAGTACATGGATTCTCTCCTAATATAATATTATTTCCTTATAAATATCCAAACTTTAATCAAAAGCAGTTTCAAAATTATCGTATATTGTATTTCACCTAAAATATCGTATATGGTATAAGAGCTGTGAAAAATATTGTATATGGTGAAAAAATATTGTATATGGTATAAGAGAGCTGAAAAATATTGTATATGCATTTCCAAGACCCTCTATACACCCCCCCCCCCCAAAATTGGGCCCACGTTTTCAATTCAATTCAATTCAATTTCAAAATAATTTATTTCAGTTTTCATTACAAAAATTACAACATTATACAGGCTATGACACCCCAGGGGGTGTATGACTGCCCATAATTAAATTTACAATAAACATGATAAACTGTGAACATTTAAAGTGGTACATAGGTCAATACAATAATATAATATAAATACAATATACAAATACAATAATATGAGACAATAAAGAAATGAAATAAATGTTTTGGTTACTCTGTACTCAGGAGGTCAATTTTCAAACGAGATATGAGTGAATTTAATGGTTTATTTCTAATATCTTCATTGAGGGAATTCCATATATATGAACCATGGACCTTAATAGAATTTTCACCAATTCTGGTTCTATGTTTAGGAATATCTAAGTTATGACCAAATCGAGTTATACGTTGATGTATGTTTTCTCTAGTTTTGAAATAGTGATCGTATAATTTTGAAGGGAACTGTACAGATTTGCTTATAACTTTTTTCATGAATGAAACAGTTTGGATTGTGTGAATATGATAAATATTAAGTATTTTGAAAAATGAATGCCCATTTTTCGATAAATTGGCCCAATAAAGGCCTAAAAGGCCAAATTATGCCCAAAAGGCCCAATTTATTGAGGCCCTACAAAATTTTTGGGCCCAAAAACTAAATTTCTTTTCCTGGGCCCACTAGCATGCCCCTCCCCGGATCCACCACTGTTTAATTTGTCAGAATGAAGCATTGGTCTTCTAACAACTGAGGGCGAGACGTCACTTAAAAATATGAGATTAACTGAGACAATATGCACCTTCGACTTTACTATTTTATGGAATGGTCAGACAAAAGTCCCCCCCCCCTAACCTGAATCCGCCACTGAACACTAGAAAAACACATAGTTGGCCAATTTTCAATTTTACTTGGCTCAGACCAAAACGGTCAGGGGTCGACGAAACGTCCCTTAAAACGATCTCATTTTGAAAGCTGAAGCAAATATCGATTTCATTTTCGGGCTGCCATGAAAAAATCCATAGAAAAATACGTCGGCATATTTTTAACTTACAATACCCAGAAGTCAGCCTCGATTTCGAATGAGCGCAGCGGGGAGCAAATCCATGTTATACGTTGACACTTCGTCGTGTTAAATCAGCTGTTTATCTCTCGGATAATATATAATCTCATCTCTGTACTTAACAGAGTTCATGCTATATATAATACGCTTAGACATTTAGAATGGCCCGAACATTAACAATTGGATAAAGTTAAAACTCTGCTGGATTGGAAAAATGGCCACTAAAAAATGCGTCAATTTATTCAGCAAACATTTGAAAAATACTTTCGATAAACAAACAAAGAGATGTTTACAAACTAAATACAGCTCAAAAGACATAGGGTTTCTCGGAGTTCCATTCGCTGCTGGACAGGTAGGTTTTGTTTAAGCATAAGCATTTTCATATTATTCAGAAGAAATCTAAATGATTGATAGTTTGGCAAAATTAATAGAGAGAAAGAAACTGTTAACACCGAAACATGCACTTTCCATCTTGTTAGCCTCTGGTATTGTCACCAAGGGGGGGGGGGGTATCTTTGATACGTTAACCCATGGGCTCTCAATATATATATTATGCCCATAGTTAAACTGAAAATATAGGGTCAAATCCTATGCTAAGGGCTGATGTGAAAAAGAATCTTTGATACGTTAACCCATGGGCTCTCAATTATATATTATGCCCATAGTTAAACTGAAAATATAGGGTCAAATCCTATGCTAAGGGCTGATGTGAAAAAGTCATTCCACCTTGATGGGAATCGAACCCACAACCTCCCGATTAAATGCCAAGTGCTCATACCCGTGTCAAGTAAAATATCAAGGTAAAAACATACTTTGACTCACGAAACTGGATATTAACTATAAACATGCTATAAATATCCAAGATGTGCCAGGTCCCAGTGACAGCTAAATGGGATGGATGATAAACGACTCGACAGTCAGTTGTATTGTGGCTTCTTTGATAGTGACAAACGAAGAGATGTTCACAAACTAATTATAGCTCAAGATATGGGATTTCTATCATAGTACTATATATACATCAAAACTCAATCATCAGATTATAGCAGGAGGTGTTTGTTTTTTATTTGTTTGTAAGAGGCCAAAATTCTCATCCTATTCCTGTACATAAATAACACCACAATAGACTTTATTCGAGTAGAAATAATCTTGATTTGTTATTAAAAATTCAGCCAAAGTGATATCATATTTGAAATCTACATGTAAAATCATATCTAAAACGGTGGTTTCAAAATGTGTTTATAAACTTTGAACATTTACTTTTATTTGAAAATGTGCTTCTAACAGTAGACTGTGATAAAATCACAAGAAGTGATGCATCTTTTCTTATATTGGACACACAGATAATATTTTCTTTTACTGGACATATTTTGATTTGGGGGGGGGGGTGTTCAGGATCTTGAAACACAATATAAAAATATTGGCACCTATCAAAGACAATATATTCAATACCAAAGGAACGAGTTTCAGGCTTTACAATAATGGCTTATAGTCGCTGCTAGTTGCGTCGTGCGTATTATGAATCAAAAGTATTTTAGGTTTACTTAGAAAGAGAGTTATAGTCAACCAGCATAAATGCGATTAATTAAAATTTCCTTTATTTCCCATATTGTACAATTGATTAGTTTCAACAGGTGTTATGGTGTAAACCACAATCTGTTGTTAATAGGAGGGGGAGAGGGGTGGCGTTAAAGTGGAAACAAAGACAACAGTGATGTTACCGTTAATATTCCAAGTTTATTTTCTGAAAATAATTGAGAAATCTAACTGAACGTGGAAGTCTTATTGAAGATTAAAGATGCAGAAATGTCCAAATTCATTAATAATGAAAAAGAGACGACCACCTCTTCCAGTTTTTGCTAGGTAAACCTTAGATTCAAAGGATTCCTAAATTCCCTGAAATAAAGTCCATCTGTTGAAGTTAGTACATGTTGGCATAAAATATGAAATGTTGAGAGCAAAACATTGTTTATATAGAAGATGATTTATTTTGAAAAACTGATTCCCATATCATCCCTCGTCTTTCATAAGCCTTTTACGATTATGCATAATTAAGCAGATGCAAGTGAGGATCCTCGTCGATTGATGATACCGCGTACAAACCCGGGTACAAACTCACTGTAGACCTGTAGGGGCCAGGATAGAATCTGCGAGTATGTTTAGATTTGCTAAACTAGATTCATAGGCTTCTTGTTTTATTCTAGTCCCGAGGAGGAGTGGAACACGGTCCAGCTGCCCTAAGAGATGCCGGGATCGTCCAGAAGTTGGGGTACATGGGTAAGTACAACTGCAGATATTCCGATGATTAAAGTTTGGGTACATGGGTAAGTACTTAATGCATTATGGATGATGGGAAGTAAGGGTACACGGGTGAGTACAACTGCGCTTATCTAAAGAGATACTTGAATCCGCAATTAAAAGTTGGGGTACATGGGTTAGTACACTTTGGGGTACATAATATGTAGTACAGCTGCCTTTTGGATGATTATAAATTTGGGTACATGGGTTTGTACACTTCGGGGTACATGGGTAAGCACTGATGAAAAGAAGTTGGGGTATATTTAAAAGTACGGTTACACTAATACTAGGATCGATGAGAAGTTGCAATTGCCTTCTAACGATATCCCTTTAACTGAATGTGTTGTGTGTCGGGGGGGGGGGGGGGGGTGAGAATATCGGGATGCACACTTTGTCACTTTGGAATATGGACCCGTCCAGTCCAGTCATGGCATGTCTTTTTGCTGACACATCGAGCAAACCTTTATCCCATGGGCAATGGTTAATTAATTAAAGAAGTTGTAAACAAGTTTCAGAGCAAACGCTTTCGATCAAACGGTCACTATGTCCCGGGATGCAGCGGGATGATACCAAAATGTAAATATGAAAAATATCATTTTGACTGGTTAATTTTTGAAAAGACTAACCATGATGATCAATTTAAACTAATCAAATTTCATTATTGAAGTTCAATTTTAAAATTTTGCCTTAAGGTGACATAAAAGTATAATTAAAAGTACAAAAAATGAAAGCCATATTTTTTTTTGATAAAGTCACAAGATTTTGTTAATGTTTTCCTTATATTGCATTTCCTGACTAAAGAGACACGTCAAAGAAAACATCACATTCAATGCACTTTTCATAACTATGAATGGGAGCTGCATAGTCAAAGTGATGTTAACTTTGACACGTTTCTTTCGTCAAGACATACAATTCATATACAAGGTAAACAGATTTTGAAACCATGTGTCTTCATCCCAAAATATACGGCTGCCATTTTTTGTACCTTTGCTTTACTTCTCCTTCACCTTAAAGTATCAGGCATTTTTGTTATTTACTTGTAGTAATTATGACAAATTGTTGTTTTGAGACATTCCCCTTTTGCCCTTGAAGTTGTTTGTTTCTGCGTTCTCTTGTAATTTATCAGTACTCATTTCTCTTAATACATTATTGTTTCTAACCAATCGAATCGTCGAGAAGGGGCTCAACCCCTGCTGCACTCTTCGTGACATCCCAGTCTTACGCATGCAACCACCAATCAACCCAATCGGCTCAATACGTCTATATCATTTACACTGAGAAACTGACGTAGAGGTTATGCTTTTTCGGGCTTTGCTGAAAACTATGTGGATTATGGTCTAGATTTTGACTAAAAATTTCTTTTCAAAGTTCATTAACAAAGTATTGATATAACCGATACTGAATGAACAACAAAAATAAGATAATTAATCAAACTGACACGAATCGAACATTCAGCTAGTCGTCTTTTTTAAAGCGTCGTGTTTTTCTAGAACACAAAACCAAAAGGGCTACTACACAACGTCAATACAGAACGTCATTTATAAAATTTGGTTAATGAAAATAGAAATTGAAATTAATTTTTTGGTATGTGAGCCTATGTATGTAAAGCGCATTAGCCAGTGTTTGTAACGAATATTTTACAATGTTGGTACTTGATAGCCCCAGAGCCGAATGTAATTGAAACCGACATATAGATTGAGCGTCTCTTATGACATGCATACAACAGGTGAATACCGCCTGCTCCGTTGTGTCATGTGACCCAGATTTGACCAAGCTTAGTACATGTAGTGATACAAGGGCCTAGTTTTAACTACATTTCAATAACTATATTTCAGGTTTTAATGTTCACGATTACGGCGACCTGAAGTTTGATCACATCTTTCATGACCCTCCGGATATAGTTAAGAACCCACGCAGCGTTGGCCAAGGAGCATATCAGGTGAGGATTAAGGGGTCATCCACTCATATGCTGGTTTTGACTCTTCTTAGAGCTTTGGGAAAAGGGCTTCAGTACTCAGGCGTGGGGGCTATACCTCAATCAGCGTAAACTGGGTGAATGCATTGTCGAAGGAAAGTACGTGTATTTTCGGAGTATGCCTCTTTCTTTCGTTATCGTGTTTTTTCTTGTATGCAAAAGTTAAAAACGACCTAGAACGTAAAACTGAACCACCGGTTAAAGTACCCCAGCTAATTTATTTGAACATCTAGACTGGAATACCCCAATAAATGTGGGCTCGAATTGGCGTTTTTTCTTATTTTTTAATATTTTAGTGATCTGGCACAAGAATGATAAAATATAAGAAAAAACGCCAAATCAACCCCACATTTATGGGGGTAGACTGGAACCGTTCACTCGTAATTATTTAAGAGTTACCAGGACGTACACCATAGGCTTTTTAGAAACTTTTTTTCACTTTTCCAGGTCTCAGAAGCAGTCAAAGATATCATATCAGCTGGACATTGTGGGCTGACGATAGGTGGCGATCATAGTCTCTCAATAGGTACTGTGCACGGGCACTGTCAGGCAGAGGAAAATGTATGCCTTATATGGGTCGATGCGCACGCAGACATTAATACCCCTCTAACGTCAGCGACTGGGAACGTACACGGCATGTGTCTATCATTCGTTGTACATGAGCTACAAGAATACATTCCGGACATTGTAGATTTTGACTGGATCCAACCTTGGTAAGCATTTAAGCGGTATTAAAAGGGAAAAAAATGAACTGAATAAACATTTGAACGTTAAAATGAAGTTTCATATGAGATTGTCCTCTCGTGTGGATTAGACCTTTGAAACATGCACTTTCTTATCAATATCATAACAAAGATTTTCTCTTTTGCCAATTAACATTGACCTCCATTCATTGATCTTCTCTGTGACGACCTTCACCTTTTTATGACTTTGACCTCTTTTCACATGGACTTTCTTTGTTAAATATCATTGACCTCATGTGCGACATGGACCATCTGTTATTGTCCTTACACTTATTGACGTTTTTAAATGAAATACACTCTTTTCCAGTATTTCTGCCAAAGACATCGCTTACATTGGTCTGAGGGATTTGGATCCAGGCGAGAGGTATGTGACGTCATAAGCGTGCAGTTTTTCCATTCGATGGATGAACTCAGGATAGATATCAAATGGGGGAAGGGGGATGTGGTGCTATCTTGTGATACATTAAGCATTTAATACAACGTTTTTTGTCTCCTGATGAAATAGGGGCTTTCTCGTACAATATATACGTTCTGTATTTGGCTCAAGTAATTAACTCAGTTGAAAAAGCTGTAAAATGTTTGCCATCATTATTTCATTTTGCAGACACATTATTGAGAAGCTTGGTATAAGCTGTTACACGACACACGAGATTGACCACTTTGGAATAGAGTACGTCCTAAAGAAGTCTATTGAAGCCGTTAACCCAAAGTAAGAATATTAACCGCGTAGTGATTAGTCATTAGATTCAAAGAAAGGTGACAGCGGTTGTTTGTCCATTTGTAAACCACAAAGTTCCATCTTTCTATAGAGCTTGTTCCTAAGCATATGAGTCATGAATTCGAACCGCAAATGATTTATACTTTTACATGACGATCCGACCTCTATATGTATAACTTGTATATTCCTGACTTGTTTAATCTCGACTTTGATTGACTTTATTCTTGGTTTGACTTGTTTATTCTTGTTTTGGCATGTTAAAAATAATTTGTACATTATTGACCTGATTAATATCTTCTTGACATGTGTGTATACCACAAGTGACTTGTGCCACGAGTGACGAATGTGTATACCACGAGTGTGTATATACGAGTGACCAGTATATTCATGCTTTTTAATCTTGTCTCACTTCTTTTATTTTATCTTGACTTGTTTATTCTTTCTTGACTTGTTTATTCTTCTCTTGACTTGTATATTCTCATCTTGATGTGTTTTTTCTTGACTTACATCTTCTTGACTTGAATTTTATATTCTTGACTTATCATTATCGTTTGGAATTGTCAATGCAATTGTTGACTTGACTTGAATATTCTCGCCATAAGTTGTTTACATTGGACTTGTCTTGTATCTTATTGTCTTGACTTGTTCATTCCAGTATGGACAGGCCAATGCATCTCAGTTATGACATCGACTCATTGGACCCTGCTATCTCACCCAGCACTGGAACACCAGGTAAACAATTTAAAATGTGCACCTCGGGGAATTTTCGTATTATCCGGTCAGAGTATACCAACACGGTGGTTTGAAAATATGACTGTGTTCTTAAAGTCTACACAATTCAATTACTTATTGTCTATAAAAAAACTTGAAGCATGTATCGTATAGTTAATATCAAGGTGCAGCCTATATGTTTGGTAAACCTGATTTGATGATGTGGTGGAAAAAAAGTATTTTAGCAACTGATAATTATGTGTCTTTGTCATAGTTCCAGGAGGACTTACTATTAGGGAGGGGATGTATATTGCCGAGGAACTTGCACAGACAGGTAAGCAAGTATAGGCCACCGTAGATGCATTGGCCTTCATTTAATACAGGCCCCCGACTTTGTAACATATAGGCCCCCGTAGTCATCTGAAAATCATAATCATGAAGGCCCCTGTAGATTTTCATATAGGAGTATTCTCTTTGTAGTCTTTGCCTTATGTTAGCTAAATAATAATTTTCAGTAAGTAAAAGTAAAAAGCTACTTTCAAAGTATTTAAGTGTTATTTAAAAGTACTAATAAAAGTCTTTAATCAATTAATCCATTTATAATGAACTTCATATTTTCAAGTGACTTGTCTAACTTAGAATTTGGTTTTCATGTTTTATAATGAAGGCAGCTTTATACATTTAAAAACGAAATTCATATGATTGACGGATATTTTCAGGGTTGCTCCATCATATAGATCTGGTTGAAGTGAACCCGTTGATCGGAACAAAGAGGGATCAAAACTTGACGATATTTACAGCGTCTGAGATTATCCAGGCTTGCTTCGGGAAGAGGCGTCGGGGAAACGTTGACCCAAATTACAAACTTCCCATCCCAGAGAAACCAAGGAAGATCTTGTCTCCTTCTCGGACAATGAACGAAAAGAAAAAAGTTCATATATGAGAATCCCGGCTTCGAAGTGTGAGATGTCTCAGTTGAAAATGTCCCTCCTCCTGCCATCTATATGTAATAAAATACAAAAAGGTCCATTATACCATGATTTCGAATCATTGGTTTTTAAAATATAAAATATAGGATGTCGAACCATCTTTTCAATAATTTAGGCCAATTTTCCGAAAGCTAAGGCACATATATTTAAAAGAAACTGGATTGCCTTTTGAAAAGGGGCCCCTTAAAGGTTCATTTTCAGTAAAACCGAAATAGAAAAAATATTTCGGGCTCAACGAACATTCGATTACCAGTTGGGACATTCGTATCTGTTGGACATTTTGCACTCTCGGTTCTATGCCAAACTAAATTCAGTAATTTGAATCTGATAAAAACAATGCACAAGAGGACGATATGATGTGACCATTGACAACTGCGCTTCATGCATTTCGATGTAAATGTGTTATACGTTTATTACCATTAAACTGGTAATCAATAGAATAATAAATTAATATTACGTATAATATATTACAATATTACATTTTATTTCATTTCTTCAAAAAAATTTTAATTTTCATTTTTTAACATTTTTCGTTCTTTCAAAATTCACTTGTCGGGATGATATGAATAATTTTCAATGCGTTCCCCTCGGGAAATATTCATATCATCCTTGTGATATTACCCATACCAAATCTCTCCTGGTGAATAACTTCTTTACATACCAGGTCTACAGAATGATAACAGTAGTGATACTTTAAAGATCTAATAGCAAAGGTTTTGCAAAAATAAATCAATGTAGTATAAAACAAATGTATGTATTATGAAGAAATAAATATATAATGAAAAAAATAGATATGTGTTTGTAATATTGGTATAAACTTAAGATTAAAAAGTGTCACTATCTCTTTCATTTTTCAACAAATATAGGCTCACGTGACATGTGACGCGGGGCAGTCAATTTTGATCTATCGTAGACCATATCAGTATCAAATTACTGATATTTCACCCTCGTCTTGCGAGGCCATTTTGATTTGAAACATCTTGAATTTGGTGTCAAAATGAAGCTGGTCACGCCCACTTTCAGAGTTATCAATGAATCATTTACTACGACTACTATATTCATTTAGGAGGCGTGTAAAGTTAACCAATCAGAAAGACAATTGTTCCATATATGGCAGTTCATTAACATATTCAGTGTTTACTACTGCTTTCACGTCATGACAACACGAGTAGTAACCAATCAAGATGCCGTATTTTATCACGTGAGTTCAGAGTGACACGCACGCGACATGTTGTCTGGAGTGATCGCGATGTTGAACAATTTCTTCTCGGAATTTGTCCAGAGAAATCAGCGATTCTAAATTAAGGTAGGATCTGCCATTTTTTTCTGTACAAGTTATAACTTATCTCTATCGAATCCTAAAGTTTTGGAAGAAGATATGAAGCGTAGGTTTAAAAACGAAGCGATTAATTTGACGATCTGATTTTGCAATTTGCAATGGCCAATTTACTGCAAGTCCAGTGCATGTATTTGACAAGAGATAGCGCCAAGTCTGGTATCTAAATGCTTGTTAAGCCACTCAAAAACAAGATCCATATCTTCTAAATTTGATAACTTTGCAGAAAACCTGTTTTCATAATCTGTTTTCCGCGTCTAGATTCAAACTAAGTATGATAATAGGATCGCTGGAATCTTCAGTCAATGGCAACGGGTCTTCATTCCAGAACTCACATTTTTAGTTGATTCTCCGTCATAGTTCTTGTTAAAGTCCCCATATCTGCTCTCTTACTGCCATACTTGCACACATTCCCCCTCCTTAAATTGTCTTCATTCAAATTACACCCTCTCGCCGATTTATATAGTCATTTCCCAGAACCCGGGAATCAGAATGGCTGATGTTTGGCATATTGAACATATTATATGTACTGTAATATCTGTACATTGACTGCTACGCGTTATGGTCACGTGACTAGCGCGATACAGGAAAAATGGGGAATTTCGAAACAACAATTTTTGGGCACTTTTATTGCAATTTTCAGGTATTTATAAAGTGTTTGTGGTATAAAATATAATCCACAGACATAAATGAACATCCAAACTACATATTTCATTAAGTTTTGGAGCCTTTTTTGCTCTTAAATCAACATCTTTAACAGGTGATATTAAAACCGAAAAATTCAATTTTGGGACGAGCCTGCATATACTGGTATAGTGCGTAATATCACCCTCCTCCTGCCATCTATATGTAATAAAATACAAAAAGGTCCATTATACCATGTATCGCTACAGTTATCATGTTAGCATGAATGAATTACACTATTATTTTAACAAAAAATCATGTAAGCATATGTTTTGAATATTTGAGAATTTCCAATTAATAGGTAAGCTAGTAAGATTCTACATTTTTGGGATAACTTGTATGTGGACATAGAATTAATTATAGTGGTACTAGTAGGAAAATAATTGTACTTAGGTCGCTGGAAAAATTGACTTTGGGGATCATAATATCACACGTTTAAGTACTTGTTCTTTTAAAAACATGTTCTCTTAAATATCGTCCAAGTTTATATTTACACCTACCTCGGCCCAATCTGTCAGATCAGGATTACCCAACAAGGTCACCGAATACATGCGGTGTAGAACATAGACCTAGAGTGCGATAGAAAAATTAATATTGTCCCAGGATTGATTTCCGTGTTCCCAAACATCTACACAGATAGCTGATCAATTTTGAACGTTTTGTACATTTTGGGCATGGGTGTCGAACAAACAAATTTTCACGCTGGACAATACTTTCTTTTGCGTAATATACTTTATCCGGCGTATTCGTTAAGACACAGTTTGGACAGGGTATAGGTATCGATACAAACTTAGGACCACATTCCACGGTACACCATATTTTTTTACACAGGTGAAATAATGTTTTCGGGTATTGAAATGTTTCCAGTTATGGAAATCTTATAGGTAAGAGGTAAAGGTCATACATGCTTTTATGAAGATTTTCAAATTAATCTAACTCCTAGCTGGAGTTACAAAGTGTCCGTATTATGTTGACCATGTACAAGGAAGAAACTACTCATGAATAAGTCATAAATATATTATGACGATTTTGAAATTAAATTTTGAAGAAATTTCTTTGTTCTTTTATCTGGTGTTTAGAGCCAAACGGATCAAATTTTGTTCTCATTTCATTTGAACAGAATTAAATGTGATGTTAAGTTTAACCAACCTTATAATGTGGATATGAACAAGACGGGAAACCCCAAAAAGTTAGATTCCATTAAACTAATGATGATTCGCTGTTATAAACTGCATCTATGATACACGCACTAGTTCAGTGATCACTTTGTTGAGAACGTGCACTTCGACAGGAAGTTTTTATCAATGTTTGAATCAATGTATCTGCAGCGTGTAACTTATATTAAGTGTGGCAAATGTGTACATGTTTCGTGTACGCTTGTCTTTAAAGGGCCACGGTCGATAGCTGTAGGAACCACAGATATTCAGCTTTTGCAAGAGAAATCAACATTCTGAATATGGAACATCGGTAGATAGTCTCGTTCCGTTTTATCGTCGCTTTGAGTCCTTCTGTTTGGGATTTTCCAATAATTACGTTCTCCCCAGGCCCCTTTTTCTCATTCAACGTGCCAATGACATCTCTCCATGCAGCTCAACTGGTGCAATCGTGACAGAAATCATAGTTATACCATCATAAACTGTTGATATCATCAATTTTTACAATTTTATAGTCTGTTATCTAAACAAAACAACATTGATGCTTTCAAACATTTCTATTTTTGCTTTTATAATTTTTGCCCTGGCCTTTGCATGTAACATGGACAATAGTATATAAATGCTGACATGTATGCATCACGAGCAAAAACGTTTCTCATTGAGGCAACGACGATGCAGCTCGCATTCTTTGCGTTGGCCGTAGTCAGTAAGTATACAATGATAATAGTGATAATGCAATCAATCAAGCAAACAATGTACTCACATTTTAGATCTCTGATTTCTTTCCATTGGATATTATAATTTTCACAGTTGTTAGTCAAAAAAGGTTATTTTTCGGTTGACTTTGAGGAAGCAGTTACCTGCCTTTTATCAAGCAACGTTCTAGTTCAGAATGTCTTGTATATCTAAAATCGACAACTTTTCGATACCGTTTTGGCTCAGGGTTTTGATTTTGTTTCTGTCGCAATAAAGCTTGAATATTCATTGCCGAAAAGACATTAAATTGCAATTGCTTTTTTGGCGCGATTCCAATGCGGGAACAACGAGGTGATCTTTTAGCAGTGATTTCTTCAATACTAACCGTGTTTCCTAGTGTTATTCAAAGGAAGTAATAGTATCATGGTAGGAATTATACTATTTTTGTGTATTATATTATGTTATTCTTACATATTTCAATAAATCAATACAAATCAATAGAATTTTTCGTTTAGTTTGTCTCCCATTAGCCGAGGGACAAAGGAGACCAAGAAACTGCTTTTGGCAACCATGGAGCCCCTATGTAAAATGCACCTGCTGCAATAAATACGATGGTAGAACATGCGAGAAATATTGTCTGAGATACCGAAACAAGATTCCCGCTGGAAGAGGAGGGAGAGACTGTATCGGACGAAGTGTCGAATATACAAAGATAAAGTGTTCTTGCAGAAGATCTTGTGGTAGATTTGAAATATATTTTGTCTTTTTCTTGATAATAGAAATAACGAAATATACTTATTATTATGTCACCGCATATTGTGATAGCCTTCAACGATGTTGTGGACGTTGTTCGGCGGTTGGTGTTCGGTGGTCGGCGCTCGGCGTCTGTAACAAATGATTGGCCGGTGACATTTTGCATGTCAATGCCTTATTGTACGTAGATGTAGGGGATAGTTTGATATTTGTGAGAGGTATAAACAAGCAATAAAGCTTTACAACCGTCAAACCACATATTTCTTAAAGGTCTACCGCCAAAGCAATGCAGAGGGCATGGTGAGGTTCATTATCACTCATTCGATGGGTTGTATTATCATTTCCAAGGCGTTTGTAAATACACATTGGTTGAGGATACAATTGGATTTTTCAAGGTAATTTGTGATTATATTCATGTTTTATTAGTTTTGAATATAAATGAGGTCATTACACACATTCAGATTGCTGTAATTATTTGTTTGTATTAAAATAGGACAAGATAACCAATTCACTTCATCTCCTTTAAAAAAACGCCGGAATCATGACTTCATTTAAATTTTTCCCCAAGAAGAATATTTAAGGTACATGTAGTTTCGCAAAATTATTGCGGAAAAGCAATTCAATTCCAGCTAATCATGAAATTTCGTTTTTGAACTAACTATGAATTTTGAACTTCCTTATGAGTAAAAGTCCATGAAAACTGTCATCATGCGTATCTAACTTAAACCAAAAGGATGTCGTATTTTGTGTAATTGTACATACGAGGGGAAAAAGGCAACTTTATTCTTGAAAGGCCATACCTGTCTTTTTGAGTTAAAATTTTAACCTTTAATCCCAAATCATTCTTTGCACACCAAATGAAGGTTAAAGAAAAAATATCTCGTGTATTATGATCTGTACACTTTTACTTGTATAAAATATTTTACCACCGTCTCATTTTGACATTGGCATCAAAACATTTTAGCTTATCAAGTGCCATAAATTATATCAAGAGCAATCTATACGAGGAACACGATTGAGCACCCTTTTAGGACAAATCTAAGCTTGAATTGTTGTTATCATTTTTGTTATTTGGGACAACTGTAAATTCATTGAGAATGTACCATATAAGTGGACTAATACAAAGGTGTGGCATTTAAAAAAAATGGCGTCTTTTGCCTCACACTTTACAAATGTTTTCGTGTAGTTTACTTAAAAGTCTAATTCTGTTGTAGATTTTGGTGAAGAATCGCCAGTGGCCATTTGCTTCTGATACTTCTGCGACAAAATACGTAGAGCTTCATATGCCACTCGCAGAGGATGGAGAACAAACCATAAGACTTCTCGGCCCAAGTTTAGAACAGATTCAGGTATATAGCAACGTGTAAGAATATCACATTCTTACTTGTATTCTATCCTTCAAAGCTCCCTGGTTTAGTTTTCATTTTAACCAATGATGAATGTTAGGTGTTAATTTTTGTTAAAGTAGAGTACCTCATGTGGATATTTTTGTGAAAAAGAAGCACATCGTCAAACCATGGACAAATGATCAATTTTGATGTCAATCCAAATTAATGTTTGTGAATTATTCGGTTCTGGTTTATATTATACAATAATATAAACATTCAGTTGCAATATTCTTAATTTGTAAAGCCGATTAGATTATTGTTTAAAAATGAAAATGGATTTTAACAGTATGATGGTATGAGTGGAGAATGTGAATGAATGGGTAATGGAGTGACTTGTATAATTTTTCACTTATATGTATACATTTTAAATTTGATGAAAAAAAAAGAAAAAAAAAGAAAAGAAAAAAAAGCCGATTCTTCAAATTATTCTATGTTCTTGTGTCTGAGTTTTGACAAGACAATGCATGAATGGATATTTTCCGTCTCACTACTAATATAATGGATAAACCATTGACGCAAAACATTGATTTAGATTCATATTATCACCACTTATTCAATAATAATAATCTGATGATTATGATAATATTTAATCTTCCAGGTGGGACCAGATGAATCAGCATTGTCAGATGTTGGGGTCTTTTTCTCCAACTCACTCTATACTATTCAAAAGGTGGGAGATGTGATGACATTCGAAAGTGGTGTACTTGGCTTGCGGGTTGAGTTTGAAATGGTACGATGGACAACTCCACCCGCGAATTTCCCAGGTTATGGAGATGTGACGGTTACACTTGGAACCCAATGGATGGCAGACGTTAGTTTTATGTTGCAACAAAAAAGTGTTGACATTTTGTTATATACAATCAGATATACATGTCACATATATGTATGTATGCATGTTACAGTCTAAGTTGCGATAGATAGAGTCTTTAACAGTGCTGCTGTCACGTTAATCGCAATTTAGTGCAATTTCTAGTCTTCATACGTCCTTGTCTCATATCGTCGCGCTCATAAACATGTACCCATCGCTATAGGCTACACGGGGTAGCTTTCAACATCCTTTTGAGGGATAAAAACGAGAGAAAACTACAGGCGTAAAACGAGAGTATTATGATATCATTAATCTCATATAGGATAATTTAAATAGTATATTTTGATGAGAAATGTCGTATTTATCGTGAAAAAGAACTTATGGCCAAAGATATAGGTGGTTAAATTCATTCTGAATACTTTACCGGGTCCTTTGAATGTTATTTATGTTTCTTTGAATGTTATTTATGTTTCTAAGGTTGATGGACTTTGCCAAAACTACAATGGTGATGTGAGTGACGACGTCGAAGATGGCCTGAGCTACAAAGTTTTTGACTCTGAAGACGAAGAGTGAGTAAAACATATTTATTTGGTCTTCCCTTAGACTGGATAAATGTAATACGTAGCCTGATCAGAACAGTTCAGAACCGAATTTTTATGTACTTAGGGCTAGCAACGAATCACAGAAACAAGTGTCAAACATTGTTTTACAACGATGAAATTCAAAAACAAACAACCCATCATTTATTAACTTCTGAAATTTTAGCAGGCAATTACCTGGGAATTTCGAATTTATACCGATCAAGAAAATAAAGTAACAACAAGACGAACTTGCCTTATATCCTTTGGAAAACTTTAATACGGAAAGTATATAGCAAAAGTTAAAAAAACTCAACAACCTTTTTTATAGCTGTGATGACTTTCCGAGTGAATCGGATGACAAATGCTCACGTTCGCGAAGGGCGAAACGCGCTGCAACAAAATTCTGCAAAAGTGTACCAACAATCATATCTAGAGATGCTATCGACAAGTAAGTAATTTTTTGAAATTCTGCTGAGTATTTTCTCACTTATACACACGTAGATTTTGCAATTTTCTCCTTAAAACCAAAGGGAAATCTAAATGAACATTCCAAGGTCCATTTTTATCGAGGTCCACAACTTATAGTCGTGGGATTGGATCAATCGTTCTGTACACCTAAAATGCATACCTCAATACATTCTTGAACTCTAAATGATGCTTTTCCGAGTTGATCAAACCCATTATCGTCTTGGTTTATCGGCAGGACGATGGAATCTTCGTTTTTTGATAGCAATATTTGCGTGTAATATTTAACTTATTTCAACCGTCAAACTCTTTCATTTAGTGGTACATCCTGTCCCGGCATGCACCAGCCATAAGGGGAATCCCCTACTAAATCCAACGACCAATTTTGAAAAGTAATGGAATAGCTATCGATGAAAAAACTAAATGACCTCGTTCTACCAATGCAACCAAGAGTCTTAGGTAGCATTCGCGAATGTATCTTCCTACTGTCGGCTGACGGTTTGCATGGCATTTTATGGCCAACTCATGTCAGTAAATATGAATAGTACCTGTCATGAAACCCGACATTATAATTAATTTTAGTATATTGTACATTATTATATACCTCAAATGTATTCTAGATGCTCATTGGCTTATTCATGGTCACATGACATGGAATAGATGAACTAATTCCCTGGAAAGTCCTAAATCCCTGCTTTCAGGGAAGATGAATTGTACTAATCACCAGTTAGGTCATGTGACCAGTCAATAGTACATTTTATCTTCCCCCAAATCTGAGATTATAGGAGTTGAAAGGTAAAATGCCTTTAAATGCCAATAAGAACCTGTGAACATTTGATATTGAAATGAAAAGACTTCTCATTTTGTTTTTGTTTACAGAGTACTTATCAGGTATATAATAAAACAAATAGTGACTGCCACATTTTCGGGAAATAGTGTAAAAATTTTCCTCTCGGGAATATCCTGTCCACTGACTTGTTCCCTCGGCCTGCAGCCTCGGGAACAGGACAGAATAGTCAGTGGACAGGATATTCCCTTGAGGAAAATATTTTGCACTATTTCCCTCAATGGCAGTCACTATTTGTACAATACTATTCGTGAGAGAGACTAAATACATTACTAAATACATACTTTTTTTCAAATCTTTCCGACTTGAAAAATTGTAATACGCCATATCAACCACTGGACAAAACATGGCTCTGAAGACATTCTCGAAAGGTGAAACAATTTTTGTGAGAGAAATTGTGATTTTTTCAATTTCAAACATACTTGTATTCCCCTGTATTATTCGCAGTGAAGTAGTAGTATCACCGGATTAATATGTACTATACAAGCACACCAACCCAAGATGGATTGAATAACATTGTGATTGTCTAAGAAATCAGGGTGGGCCAAAAAAGATAATTATACCTATTAAAGATGAATGATTCATATGATATATGTTAAACTATGTCATGTATTATATATCATTTTAAAGATAAATCATTTCCTAACAAAATGACACCATCCAATAATATAACAGTTAAATTATAAGAATTGAGAGTTTGTCAAAATTACTTAAAGGGGTCGTTTTATTGGGCCACTCTGTATGTACTAGTCAGTTTATCATTTTCCGTTATAAGGATGCCCCCGCAGGACTTTAAAGGATGGATGGGGGACTGTGTCATAGACTTTTGCTCGTCAACAAATATGCGATGTGCCATCACAACTTTTTTTGCTGGCTTCGTGAGAACATTTGGTGTTGATCCCAAGGGATGGAGAGAGAAATTTGATTGTCGTGAGTTGATCAAAACATTGTCTACACTTCCTTTTTGAGTCTATCATTTCCCAGATTCAACATAAAGTTTGCAAAGGACGAGTGTCTTTAAGACTGTAAGAATGACAATACGTTATTGTAAAATACAAATGATAGAGAAAGAGAAATTGTCGTGACTTATCAAACAATTCCCAAATATCCCAAACAACTGTCGACTGTCAAGTATCCAAGATCTATAGGTTGGCATTGGATTGGTCAGAAATGTGATGACAGAGAGTAAATAGTATCCTAAATGAAATATTGTTAAAGCTGCCAGCAGAACTTTTATTGGTCTTATATCATTCTTTTTCCTCTTAATGCTTTCAAGCAATGTTTCTGAGTAACACTCGATCATCATAACATCTGTTTTTTGCGGTGTCAGAGTTTAATGACAATTTGTAAATCTTTAGCTTTTTCTAGTCGTAGTGTAGTTTACTAATTGAATCTTTTAGCAATGACATGTGGCGTTAACGAAGTATTCTTGTATGGTGGTCAAGCATGTGAGGCTCATTGTGCAAATGAGAGAGTTACGTGGTGTACTAAACGCCCCAGAGACGGATGTTACTGTCAGAAAGGCTATATAAGATGCAACGGGAGATGTATCAGAAATTTGAGAGGTAGGTCTGATAGTTTTTATTGAATGGTTATTGCATTTTGCGTGTACGTCCCATCGTGATACCTCATAGCACCGATGAGGGGTTCCGCTACTATCATAAGAATTATGACGATAACGGTATTCAAAATTAAATAGGCCTTGTAGTGTACATTTTATTTAAAAAAATTATGATACTTGTTCCGTTGTACCGACTGTTCCACACGATGGAAATATGTATAGCATTTAATATTAGAACTATTTATACTTTTAAGTCAAATGTTCACGAATTCACTGGTGATCCGCTCGATTACGCTGGTTACCGAAACGGTTCGTTTTGGTAACAAAATGTCGGAACGTCGAAGGTACGATTTTTCTTATTTCACGCGTTGTAGGCAGAATCCCCGAGACGTTTTTTTTTCTCACAAACGTGTATCAGCATCATATGTTTTAGAAAATGTACACATTTGCGAAAAAAATAGCTCAGAAGACAACAGAATCGTCGATTTAAGTTCCATAAACGGTTTGGGTTAAAAGTGCAGATCATAACTGTTTTTCGAAAAACCGTTTATGTAACTTAAGTGAGGAATTAAATCGACGATTCTGTTGTCTTCTGAACTATTTGTTAGCAAATATGTACATTTTTTAAACATTTGATACTGATACACGTTTGTGAGAAAAAACGTCGTGGGGATTCTGCCTACAACGCGTGAAATAAGGAAAAAAGAAAAATCGTATCTTCGACGTTCCGACATTTTGTTACCAAAACGAACCGTTTCGGTATCCAGCGTAATCGAGCGGATCACCAGTGAATAAGTGTACGTTTTTAAAACATTTCCAGGTCTTGAACACATACACAGACTTTAAAATTCTATCTTCTATTATAGGATAAGTGTTAATGTGACGACATGGTGAAAAAGAAGTGAATTGGTCATATTAGACACGATCATAGGAAAACATAATTCTGTACCTGATGAAGATAAATAAAATTACCTTTAATAAACATAATCTCCAATAGAATTCATGAAAACACAATGCCATTTTATGTTATTCTTGCAATGACGTTCACCTATGTATTTTTTATTTGATAATAGACACATATATATAGACAGTTTATGATGTATAGTCTTTTTGACGGCATGCAATGCAACTGTACCCATTTCTAAAAATAGGGACAGTGGATTACGTATACCTATGTCTAAACAGGTAGACGATAGGTCGGCAACATGATGAAAATGACCCTAATAATGGGGCGTTCGCGTATGACGGGCAAGCATGCGAGCTTTATTGTTCAAATGATAAAGTAACATTTTGTACCAGGAGCAAGCAGGATAAGTTGGATGCTAATGGGAAATGTACTGAACAAAGAGACAGTCAGCGAAGGTATGGCTATCATATATTCCTAATTACCAGTTTCTGTACATGTATACTAGATTTTTGGATATCTTGCTATTAACACTGTACACACACACACACACTCATATACATGAACATGTAGTATGTGTTATTGCTTCCAGCAGTTGAGTAATTTTCAGGGTTGTTCTTGTTACAAAACAATATGATAACAGATACATGCATCATATAAAAATATAGAATTTTAGAATATTATAACACGTGGGCTTGAAAATGAGGAAGTGATTTCAATTTTACAATACATATGTTGAAATCAGCCAATAGAAATAATTATTAACAACCAGGATGTATATTTAAAAATTGTCCACAAGGTAAATTACGTTCTTTACAAAATCATGATAGGAATTGCTGTCATTAATTTATTTTATTTCTAGTTTGTCCAAATGAATACCGCTAGAGTTAACGTCGACTCTTTTGTTTAAAGTAAGTATCCTGCAATCAATATAATAACAAAGAACACGAGTGATCTACATTCATATATTCATCGAATAATATAGCAAACTGCTCTCCTGTGTATTTCAGCAATTTAAACCTAACATATGATGTTTTTGATGTTCTCGGGAATACTCTACCAAAATATCTTAGTTATAATTACCATTCATTTCATCTATTTTCAGCATCTTGAGACCCATGCACCAAGTGACGTGATCTTTTAATGATACGCATTTCTGTATTTTAATAAAAACTATGTTATCTCTCATCAATATGTATATATTATTATGAATTGAATTTATGCATGTATGAAGAACATAAACACACGTTTCCAATTGTTTTCTGCTTATTGAAGGGGGAATTTAATTTAGTATTTACGATGATATACATCAATAGAAACACCTACACTAAACACTTTACAGTCGATGCATTTGTATCAACACCCTTGATCGAATGCATCCACTGTTTTAAACCAGCCCCTCCATTTTCAAATCACCCCTCCGATTATTATTTTTGTATGTAGTCAATTATTTTAGTCACAATACTGATATCGTTTTTATGTCACCACCCAAGGTGACATATTGTTATGGTCCCCAACTTTTTTTGTACGGCGTCTGTAACAAATTTCTTGCAATACATTAACACCATCAGCGGCAATTTTGCATTCTGGTGGCCAGTTTGGAAATTTTTTAGATGGACATCGTGATTCCATGAAAACCACAGAACGGAATTACATCAAAGTACTTCAAATTTTTACACATGTTAGTTTTTAGATAAATCTTGTCATCGCGATATGAGGAAAACCAATTGTTTCAAACTTTTACACATGTTCCATCGTTATAAGAAGTTCAAGAGCTGATGAACATTTTGGCGGCCATCTTGTTTTCTGGGTCAACAAGCCCACATTGCTTTGTTTTAGGTACGATATTGTTCACGCTGTGCCTTGTCACACCTTCATAGATCTATGAATCGCCAGTCGTGCGCCCATCTCTCGTATATACATGCAGACGAAGTGCATATGTCCGTGCAACTCTGAACGTTCCAGACTTTTACTTCTATTAACATTGCAGATCATTTAAAATGAACTCATGAAATCAGTCGTAAAATAGTGCATATTGTTAGACTTTTAGTATTCGATGCATCTGTTGAAAAATGATATAAATAATTATAGCTTACAATAAAAATTGTTCTCGTCTTTATATCTACATGATCACGTTTTAAGTCGATATATATATGTATATGGTACCTGTACATATGTAAGTCTTGTCAAACCCGGAGTAACAGGACGCGTAGTTGCTCGCGAAATGCAGTTCTCAATTCTAAAGTTGGTATTTGTTGGTGAGTATATTGATACTCAATCGCATGATTAATCAATAGTGTTACCTAATTGGCTGACATACACTGCGTGAAAAATGGAATTCCAAAACTTGACACGTCTAGATACGGCTCTTGTCACGCCGCGTGTATAGGCGTTCCTAGTTTTGACACCTCTTGGAACGCGACGAATTCAACTCTTGACACGCCTTTACACCTCTTGGTACACAAAGTGTATAGACGTGTAAAGACTGTAACAAAAGTCTTTGCACGCGTTGTGACTAATTATTGAAATCTCTTTGCACGCTCTTCGCACAACAGTACAATTTGTGATAACATACACTATGTAGAAACTTAATACATAACCAATGTACATTTATATCTTAGTTAAAATCCGCCATGACAGACCAACATATTCATGAGTGTTTAATTGAAATACTTTAATAATTCCTCTGATTCGTATGAGCCCTTGCGCATACATATTTTCTTATCACTTTAGAGAACATATACCTAATCCCGGATACCTAATACACTTTTAACAGATGCACATTTTAATTCATCAAGTAAGCAAATTCATTCATCAACAAGATTGCCGGGAGACAACCGTGGTTGACAGACTTGTTGTTTTTATAATGCACGACATTGTTTTTGTACTTCAAATGTCACTGAGCTTTTTTGATTTAATTTCTAGATAACAAATCTAACTAGTATTACCATTGCTATTGTTTTAGATTTCTCTCTCGGACAAACTTTAAAGGATTGATACTTGTATTTCGTCCCACTGGTATAAAACTATATTTAGCGAGTTAATTAAGTACCACCCCATCATCAAACCCTGGACTTTTCAAGGAAATTTCGATTTTCGAGCAAGCATTTACGAAGATAATGTCAGATAACCAGGTCCGATGTAGGCATGTGTAAGGGACCTATAAAAGTCGTACTTCTGGCGCACTGTGAGAAATGATAAGGTACATTTCAGATTTTAAATGAGACTCAGGGTGAAAATAAGAAGGGTTTTGTTGTTAAAAATAATGTATAATTGCAATAAGAACGTATTTGCAATAAAAACAAAATAAAATCTTCATCAGGTAGACTGTTTTTCATACATTAACACACATCACAATATACAGGTAAAGGTAAAATCATAATTAATTCTTTTAATTCAAAGTGTACCCGTACAATGTACCTGTATATTGTGATGTCATAATTGTATGAAAAACAGTTTATTCTATATATAATATACCTACATGTATGTAATCTGGACAACTAAGGAAGGCAAGAACATAATGCAACATTACATCTGTAAATCATATTTATTGCATTTATCTGAATATTAAACATGTCAAATATAGATTTTCCTATGTATGTGACAATATTATTAAAGGCGATATTCTCAAACCACAAGGCGGCACTTGCAAACTATAATGCAACTCAAATATAATGTTTTACGCATAAATTGAAACCTCAAGGCAGAGTATTACAGTACAATGCAACATTTTCAAACTACAAGGGGATATTCTCAAACCACAAGGCGGCACTATAATGTAACTCATATATAGTGTTCTAAGCATAATTAAAACCACAAGGCAGCATTCCCAAACTACAAGGCAGCATTCTCAAACTACAAGGCGGCACTTGCAAACTATAATATAACTCATATATAGTGTTCAAAGCATAATTAAAACCACAAGGCAGAGTTGAATAACCACAAGGCAGCATTCTCAAACTACAAGGCAGCATTCTCAAACCACAAGGCGGCACTTGCAAACTATAATATAACTCATATATAACCACAAGGCAGCATTCTCAAACTACAAGGCAGCATTCTCAAACCACAAGGCGGCACTTGCAAAGTATAATATAACTCATATATAGTGTTCCAAGCATAATTAAAACCACAAGGCAAGGCAGAGTAGTATAACCACAAGGCAGCATTCTCAAACTACAAGGCAGCATTCTCAAACCACAAGGCGGCACTTGCAAACTATAATATAACTCATATATAGTGTTCTAAGCATAATTAAAACCACAAGACAGAGTAGTATAACCACAAGGCGGCACTTGCAAACTATAATGTAACTCATATATAGTGTTCTAACCACAAGGCAGCATTCTCGAACTACAAGGCAGCATTCTCAAACTACAAGGCGGCACTTGCAAACTATAATGCAACTCATGTATAATGTTCTGAGCATGAATTGAAACCTCAAGGCAGAGTAGTATAGCCACAAGGCAGCATTCTCAAACTACAAGGCAGCATTCTCAAACCACAAGGCGGCACTTGCAAACTATAATGTAACTCATATATAGTGTTCTAAGCATAAATTGAAACCTCAAGGCAGAGTTGTACAACCACAAGGCAGCATTCTCAAACTACAAGGCAGCATTCTCAAACCACAAGGCAGCACTTGCAAAGTATAATATAACTCATATATATATTGTTCCAAGCATAATTAAAACCACAAGGCAGAGTAGTATAACCACAAGGCAGAATTCTCAAACTACAAGACAGCATTCTTAAACTACAAGGCAGTATTCTCAAACCACAAGGCGGCACTTGCAAACTATAATTTAACTCATATATAGTGTTCTAAGCATAAATTGAAACCTCAAGGCAGAGTTGTATAACCACAAGGCAGCATTGTCAAACTACAAGGCAGCATTCTCAAACTACATGGCAGCATTTTCAAACCACAAGGCGGCACTTGCAAACTATAATGTAACTCATATAGTGTTCTAAGCATGAATTGAAACCTCAAGGCAGCATTCTCAAACCACAAGGCAGCATTCTCAAACAACAAGGCAGCATTATCAAACCACAAGGCAGTACTTGCAATTTATAATGTAACTCATATATAGTGTTCTAAGCATAAATTGAAACCTCAAGGCAGAGTAGTATAACCACAAGGTGGCACTTGCAAACTATAATGTAACTCATATAGTGTTCTAAGCATAAATTAAAACCTCAAGGCAGAGTTGTATTACCACAAGGCATCATTCTCAAACTACAAGGCAGCATTCTCAAACCACAAGGCGGCTCTTGCAAACTATAATGTAACTCATATATAGTGTTCTAAGCATAAATTGAAACCTCAAGGCAGAGTTGTATAACCACAAGGCAGCATTCTCAAACTACAAGGCAGCATTCTCAAACTACATGGCAGCATTTTCAAACCACAAGGCGGCACTTGCAAACTATAATGTAACTCATATATAGTGTTCTAAGCATGAATTGAAACCTCAAGGCAGCATTCTCAAACCACAAGGCAGCATTCTCAAACTACAAGGCAGCATTCTCAAACCACAAGGCGGCACTTGCAAACTATAATGCAACTCATATATAGTGTTCTAAGCATAAATTGAAACCTCAAGGCAGAGTCGTATAACCATAAGGCAGCATTCTCAAACTACATGGTACATCAATATTGATTTCCTCGCAAAGTATTCAAAAAACAATTCGTCTTTTGATTGGCTTTTTTCAAAAATTTTACACTTTGCTTACGTCATTTTAATTCATTCAAACCTAAGACTCGTGCAAATTATGTATGATTCAAATGATTTGATATGGTGATCAGAAGTGTGCATTATACAAAATAGAAGTTCAAACAATACAAATCTGAAATTGCTAGAAGGCATCGTGTGCCTCCCCAAGGCCAGTAACATATCCCCGGGGTTAAAGCCCTTATATTTGCCTGGTACATACATACCCCCCTCCCTCTCAAGCCGTACTTTTGCTGTTCCCCACAGCTGAATTCATTTGTGAACTATTATTTTGCTATAATGAATCCTGGTGGATGTGATATCTGTAAAATATACAAAATGTACATTATACACTCCCCTCCATAAGTTTGGCAACCTTTTTTCCCCATTGAACTACGTGTTAAAGCCTCTTTACGTTTGAATTTTTATTTACTTAACCGGCGATAAAATAACTTATAATATTGATGGAAACGTAACTTGACTTTATTTCCAATACCTCCAAATTTTTCTCAATTTTTTCCTCAATTACAATAGGTTGAAAATTGATGATAAATTTGATGAATTTTTGAAAATCGTCATTCCCATGTAATCCAATGGGAAATGGAGGGTTCGGGGCAAATCAGAAATCAGGATATCTTTTCAGTAAAAGATTCAGCAAAAAATATTTTTACATAGAAAATTGAATTGTCTAACTTTTATGAACACTAAGTGTTTAGTTTATTTGATGAATATTAAAGTTACAGCGCTTCAAAGTCATTTTAGAAAATAATTTTTCGCCTCCTGTGTTATTTCAATGGGAGAGGTTTTTTGAAAAACAATTTTGACTTTAAAGCCTTATAACTTTGTTGAACCTGAAGAAACATATCAATTTTTTGTTAAATAAAGTTAGCAAATTGAATTGCCTGTCTAACTTGTATTTTTTGCAAGGACTCGGATGGATGGATATTCTGTCATATGACTTGCGGCAAACCTACCATTTCCCATTGGTTAACATGGGAATGTCGATTTTCAAAAATTCATCAAATTTATCATCAATTTACGACCTATTGTAATTGAGGAAAAAAATTGAGAAAATTTGGAGGTACTGGAATTAAAGTCAAATTACGTTTCCAACAATAGTATAAGTATTTTCATCGCAGGTTAAGTAAATAAAAATTCAAAGGTAAAGAGGCTTTAACACGTAGTTCAATGGGGAAAAAAGGTTGCCAAACTTATGGAGGGGAGTGTATATGCGGTCTGGGGTGTGAGGGGGTTCATTTTAAAAAAAACAATTTGGGGGTCTCACCTTTGACAATCAGAGACAAAGGTCTCAAATTTGTTAAACAAAGCATGGAATGCCCATGAACCAATTATGAATATTATCAAATGAAAACAAAATGTTAATTCCTTATAATCCAAATACTTCCTTGTTTTTATAACTGCTGAACCACCTTGATTACAGAAGATATACCGTGGAGTAGTCTAGAAATAGTTTTTCAAGCTTAGGACCTATAGCCATTTATCATGTGGGTCGACACTGTTTATTTATTTGCATAGATATGTTCCATGTATTCCATTCTGACAAAATTTCAGAATCAATTTCAAATTAAGTTTATTATGTTCGAAATCCCGAATGCCCCCGGGAGATTCTCTCTTCGAAATTATAATGTCAGATAGATACAAAATAATATTGATATAACTGAAGATACTTACTTTGGCTCCCGTTTTAATTAGACGGATTGACGGAGTCAGAAAATCCGCCAAATTAAAATCGGTCAAATTTCAGTTTGGAATTTTTGTCAAATGCACTTCAGAAATTAAACTTCTGGGGCCCCCTTTCCTGTCAACTGAGCATGTCATCAACATGTCATACATTATCCCAAAAGAAATACAGAAAATATCTTAGTAAATACCCGTCCTAATGACATAAACCATGGGCTTTCAAGAGAATCTTTTGATATCCCATGTATAAACATAGACAAAGATTAAACTTCAGTCCTGATTCCGCCAAATTAAATAGCCGCCAATATTTGAAATTGAGCAAATTCGTCAAATTAAGTAGCGTGAAAATAAGTGTATCTAAAGTATCTGTAAGGGGGGGGGGGTGGCTCAAGGCATAAAGATTACCGGGAAATACAAACCGGAGAAATAGATGAGATGATGAATATGTATTGTATGTATTAGGGACCACCAATATGTATGTGACAGTTTTGAAGTTCAAAAAACGGGTAAAATTGGTTAAAGTAAATTGTATATGATTAATCAGAGCCGGGATTCAGAGATACACAACTAAAATAACGAGGAATTAAAAATAGCCTATAGACTATGTAGACTGCAATCATGGACTCACTTGAAAGCCCATGCTGTAATCAAGGTAATTTAGGGATATCCCGTCTTTGAAGAAGCCAAACGCAATCAAACAGTTAATTAGTTATTGTGTGATCTAGATTACAGATCAAAGAAATCAATTCCAAGATCATTATTACTATGTATTTAGTTCGTTGTATTTTTGAAAAGGGGTACAAGAAAACTATGTATTAATATATCAAGGGCAGCGTGCTCCTGAATCTGATAGTTAAAGCGTATGCTAGTATGAGGGGCGACGTTTAAAGTAAAGCATTGTTTTAAATCCTGGGAAAATGCACTCCTCCATTTTGCAAATATTGTGTGATGCCAATGAACCCTGAAATTTGTTTTTGTTTTCGCGAGCAATCAACAAATACGTTTATGAAAATCTTGCGAGTCCAGACATATGATTCTCATTCTGTCTCAGCTTAGTGTTGATTAGATTTTAATTTATCCCCACTCTTCCGACGTCTGTGTCTCCCTCATTTTTACCCTTTATTCAGTTTCTTTTTAAACCAAATTTACAAATATCCGTTCACATATATAAATCAGTAATTGTTTATGACAAGATTATTTTTTATAGATGATCAAAAATCAAGGTAGTATATTCTGTAATTTCAACTATATGTTAGCCCCCCCCCTTCCCCTTCGCCGACAGTAATGTATTGTTTAAAATAATACTGCATCCACCGGCCAATTATTCTTTCATCATTTTGAGCAGTTTTCGTGTGATTTTGAACAAGTATCAAATGTGACCCCACCCCTGGAATAAGTTAGCCCCCCCCCCTCGCCGACAGAGATGTCTAGTTTAAAATAATACTGTATCCCCTGGCCAATAATTCTTTCACCATTTTGAGCAGTTTTCGTGTAAATTTTGAGCAAATATCAAATGTGACCTCACCCCTGGAATAATTCAAAAGTCATCCCCTTAGCAAATGCTGGATTTGGCCCTGGTACTTGTCAATGCGAAATAATGGGTGTTGATTAGTGGAAATACCCATTTGAACAGACCCTCTTAATTTATAACAAGTTAACAATTAAGAAGCCATGTTGCGATGTACTTTTCGTGACTCAAGTCGGATATAAAGTGAAAACATACTCTTTTTGATTTGATATCCCGTATTTAGCTAAAGCAAAACATGAAATATTAACACGTGCGGTAAATTATAATTTAAATGTTTCCCTATATAGCGCAAAATCTCACATGGCAATTTAATAACGACTAATTTTGTCTTGTGTCTAACCACGGCGTGCTTAGAGATTTCTAGACTCTAGTCACGCTCTGTCCACGCCAGCTCTAAGCACGTCTAAGTACGCCTAGAAATCTCTAGATACACGGAGTTCCTAGACCGACTAAGCACGTCTAGAAATTACTAGAAATTCCACATTTGATGCAGTGATAGGAGTAAGCGAACGTGCAAAATTTGAAGAACGTGAAGAAATTGAGTAATACACGATGAAATCAATTTATTGATTATATCCAGGTTCCGAATGTAAGAGATATGTGCTTTATAATTTTAATTGGTATTTTAATTTGAACTTTAGTAGGAATAGGATCTCTCATAGTCGAAAGGGTCCAAGGAAGTTGTCCGTGCAACGGCGGGAGAAGGGCATGTAAGAAAGTGTGTGGAACATTGAAGGTAAACATAAAGTAATAATAATGCAACATCCGACAAATGTTTAACGATCTTTTAAAATCGGGAATTCAGGAATATTTGCTAAATAGGCCTGTCAAGATTTCTAGAAAGTGCAAGTGAAAGCTTAGATAATGTACTGTTATCGTAGGATGTAGAAATAGACCCTGTTTGCTGGAGAGCATGTATTGCCGAATTAGGCACCAGTCCATCTGCGATAACAATATGCATTAAAAGATGTCGTCTTGGTGGAGTTGGTTTTCCAAACCCTCTAACACACAAGCCTATAACATCCAAGACTGGGAAATATCCGCCTGTAACACACAAGCCCTGGGAAGAACTGCCCATAAAACGTAATCCTATATTTTCTTGTTTTTTAAAATAAATCTGTCATACAAATGTCTACTAGTATTTTGATATTGTGAGACCTTTTTGATAGTGATTTGATATACCGACTATTATATTTACGAAATATAAGGTCGGTTAAGAACAATACACTAAAAGATTCATAGGGAGTGATTGGAAATTAAAACAATGTATTATAAATTTGACTTTTCATATTAAGATAGAATGTTGTACAGGGTGGGCCAAATGTTATATTGTCATAGTGGATTAGCCTTGCCCAAGTCGGTATTTTTTTACTTATTCCGATCTTTAATTAACCGCCGGTCATAATAGAAATCAAGATAAGTAAAAGAGATCGACTTGGGCAAGGCTAATAGTGGATATGCTATGCTTGCCAAGAGTTCAATTTTAGAATCACATCACATAATGCGAGATGTATATGTGTGCTACCCTCTTACCCATTGACATTATTGTAAAATGACTAAACTTTAATATGTATTGAATGTACTGCTTGAACTGAAATAAAAATCTATTAAAAAAATAGTGGATACACATCTGAACATCTTTCCGTGTAGGTCCATTTAATT
>CAIIXF020000008.1:30187366-30287009 GCA_903813345.2 Owenia fusiformis | reverse complement strand
TTTAATTGCGTCTGGGGCCCTTGGAGTGATGATACAAGGTGTACATGCTGTGATGAATGTTGTTTTAAATACTGCCTGAGATACCGGAAAAAGAAACCTGCTGTTAGGGGTGGAAAAGATTGTGTTGGTCCAAGTATGGAGTACGTCATAAGGAAATGCAGCAGAAGGGAATGTGCAGGTAAAATTCTTTGGCGGGGAGAGAATAGGGGTGCTAATTAACACAGTTCGTCTGTACGTTTGTTCAGTTGATGGGGTTTATGGAGTAAATGCATGGTAAATGCTTGTATGTATGTATGTATCTTTTATTCCCGATTTCAAATCGGATTTCATATAAACTAATTACATTGTTAGATTAATACAATAAACATAAAACATAAACAAGGTCACAACATATTTACAATCTTTAAAAGTAATATAAAAATTTCAGATTACAAGATCTTCTGCAAGTTTATGTAAATAAGGGTTCGATCTCTTGTCAACATTTAAACCTCGGAATATTATTAAAGTGAACATTGTACCAATACAGGTATATTAGTATCATTATACTTATCAAGTCCATTTTGATAGTGAACTGTAAGAAACCAAAGCGATGTTGGGGATGGGGTGACGTGCACTATCACACATTTGATGACTTTGAGTACGACTTCCAAGGTGTCTGCAAATATACTATGGTTGAAGACATTGATGGATTCTTTAAGGTATTTCCAATATCTTAATTAATAGATTAAAGAGGTAAAGTCGAACATCTTAAAAGGACGTGCAATCAAACGTGTAAATACTGATGATTATCGTCGTTGTATTTACCTGTCCGATAGAATATAGAGGTATAAAGTAAAAAGTTGTTCCTCGGCAAACAATGGAAGCGGGGGAGTAGTTTCCGGAGCAGGTCATGATATTTCTCGTTAAATACAAATTCTCTAAAAATGATGTAACTTAACCTGTAAAAAAATGATGTAACTTAAACATGACGTCAATAACATGTATCAATGCAGTGACAAGTATTGTCTTATTTGATACTTTCCAATTTCCCTGATGTTTAAAAAGCGATGTTTTATACAATCATCTAGATTCTGGTGAAGAATCGTCAATGGGGGGTAACGGCACTATCGGTGACGCAGTATGTGGAGATTCATACTGCCGGGGATGTGGTTAGATTAGATGGTCCAGGAGCGAAACAAGTTACAGTACGTTACTGTATATACATATGTCTTATATAATTATATTATTTAGTTCTTCAAAAGCTAGCTAGCTATAAGTGCACCGATAGTTTTGTCTGTAAACATACACGTAGAATAAATATATATACATTAGTGTCCTCTTCATCGCACATCCTGTTTTCCGTTTTCGAAGTGGAAATTGTTTCGAACCCTTTTTGAACTTTCAAAATACAATCGCCTTATTGTCATGTTGGCTCTCAAAGGCTTATCATCAATTTAAATGCCTCATTAAATGAGACATTTCTTATCGGTTGCTTTATATGTCTAAAATGTGCCTCTAGGTGAATGGGAATCCGCTGCCAGCAGGGAGTCTACCCTATAACACACCATGGTATACTGCCAATGTAGTAGGCAACACGATGACATTTGAGAGTACACCGCTAACCCTAAAGATAGAGTTTATCATCCATCCATACCCCAGTCCACCATGGACACCCGGTTACGGCGACGTCTATGTTACATTAGGGCGACAGTGGATGCAAATGGTCTGTATCTGATATATCGTACCATATGGTTCTTATTGCTTAAATTGGTAAATAAAATTATTTCAAGCGATCCGAATGAGAATCGTTGATACTAATTAAATTGACAACAACGTCTTTGGCATAACTTTTTTTATTTGCTGCTTCACTTGAAATAATGAAATCTCGTCCTTGTGATCATGTGCCCCTCTATGTTGTACAGGTTGACGGACTGTGTAAGAATTATGATGACTCTACGCCGAATGACTGTTCGGATAAAGAAGGAAATGATTTGACGGGAAATCCTAACAAAGGAACATTACTTGGAATCAGTTACAAAGTTTTCGACCCAGAAGATCCAAAGTGAGTCTTAACGGTAACTGGTCAACTCAACCCCAAGTCAACTCAACCCAAGTCAACTCAACCCTTAGTCAAGTCGACCCCAAGTCAAGTCGACCCTTAGTCAAGTCGACCCCAAGTCATCTCGACCCTTAGTCAACTCGACCCCAAGTCATCTCAACCCTTGGTCATCTCAACCCTTAGTCAACTCGACCCCACCATAAAAAATCAAATAGATATACTATTTTCATGGTATGATATTGATGAATTTTGAAAGAATGAGGGACTAAAATGCTAATTTTCCAAAATAAAATTATCAACTATTGAAGTTTGTGCTTAACGCATTTATAATTTTTATAAATAACAAAATAATATTTGATTAATCTTAATAGGACTTTTCACGATGCTATACATATATTTCACCCCTTAATATTTGAGCTTGTTTGATCTCTCTGAAATAAAAAAATTATCTATACACTTTTCTGTTATACCGAAATTGTTGCAACAGTATTTTTGACAACAGGTAACTTATGCAACATGTGCATTGTGCCAACATCCATCCATTACTTTGTATTGAATGATTTTATATTTTGATAATAATAATAAACAATTTGATCCGGTTCAAATCTTCCTTCTGATCTACAGGCGATAGAAATGTTTATCTTTTTGAAGTAAGATTTTAAAACAAGACTGAACAAACAATGGGATTTATGTTTTTCTATTTTCCATTATCTTACTCATATGTCAGGTGTCATAAACAATCAGATTGGGATTTTATGATCCAGTTTAAATCTTCGTTTTGATCTTTAGGTGACAGAAATGTTTTTTTCTTTGAAGTTTGATTTCAAATCAAACTGCACAAACAATTGGATTATATTGTATTTTAATCTACTTAAAACAAGTAAAATCATTTGGGTCGACTTGACTAAGGGTTGAGTTGACCAAGGGTTGAGATGACCTGGGGTCGAGTTGACTAAGGGTCGAGATGACTTAGGGTCGACTTGACTAAGGGTCGACTTGACTTGGGGTCGACTTGACTAAGGGTTGAGTTGACTTGGGTTGAGTTGACTTGGGGTTGAGTTGACCAGGAAGCGTCTTAACGAGGGGGGGGGGGCATTCAGCAATTAAGGATGGAGTATTCTATTCTTAAACACATTGATAATAAATCCTTGATCCATGTATCTGTACGATCCATAAACATCATTAGCATTATAAAACACAGAGCCCTCTTTTTATTGTTCAACATGTATTGTAATGACTTCAGTAAGAAAATAGCCCTTGGTGTTATTGTAGTATTGGTACTTAAATGGTGGGTTAAGGATTTTAGAGACAGTTTCTTTTCACGTTGAATTATGATTCGGAATATGGGGCTTATTTTTCTTATGAATGGCGTATTCTTTGATGTTTTCTTTTTCTTGCTGTGTTGTGTAACCATTTTTTTTGGTATAATCTTTTTGGCACCTGTGCTTTCTTATTAAGCTTAACTACCAATTTGTCATGCTGGATACCTGTCTTTATGAGGAATTTCAAAGCTTATGAAACATATTTTTGATATTATGGCTAATTAATAGGTACAAATTAAACAAGGACATTTAAATAATAGGTAGGATAATATACATTTGCATAAATCATATTTGTTCAATAAAAATGCCGATAGCCAGAATAGTCTTAACTGCAAAAACTAAATGATCTGGACATACAAACCCTAGAACGCACTTGTAAACGCATTTACACACGTCAAGCATTTCCAATTTATCTTATATTGCATGACATAAATAAGGATAAGTACCATGCTAATTAAACATCTGTTATATTACCTTCCTGGAAGCCTGTCTAATTTCATAACTAACGTGTCACATTGTCTAGGTGTGTTGATATGCTGACAGCAATTGCTCACATCTGCAGAGGATCAGTTCTGAAGAATGTTAACAAGTTTTGCTCCACAGTCGTCAGTGCAAATGGTTTCTTCGATAGATGTGTAAGGATGTAAGTTTACAGATCCTTTCAGCCCTTTACTTTCCAATATATTTCATCACATTCAGTGAAATTTTGTTATTGAAGTTCATCAACCTGGAAAGCGTTATTTACTGACAAAATACAATGGTTTGATCAGAGTTGAAGAATATCAAAAACAAAAATGATAATTAGATTTAACTTTAAGGATGACACCAACAGAGAGGAAGACATGGGTGGCAAACTGTAAGATGGACTATTGCGCAGCACAAGACGCAAAGTGTGACATTCTAGAAGCGTTTGCCGTCAGATGCAGAGAGAAGGGACAGAATATCAAAGGATGGAGGGAGCATTTTAAGTGTCGTAAGTACTATACTGTCTATACTTTTAAGGATGTCCTGTGGACAAAGTTGAAACTTTAGAACTTACCCCTAGGTTTCAAAATGTAAAGTAACTAAATGTTTCTGTTTTACGAACAAATTAACTACCCCCATATAGTGTGTTTAAGGCGAATGTCCATATTGTTGACTATGTTTCAATTATTATGATGTATTATGATGTTTTTATTTGTTATTGATTATTGTATTTACTCTTGTTTTAAGCTATTCGGTGTCCACAAAATGAGATATTTTTGTATGATGGTCCGGGATGTGAAGTTCAATGCTCAGAGAAAGAGCTATTTTGGTGTGTCGACCATGGTAGAGAGGGCTGTTTCTGTAGAAAGGACTACATAAGATGCAAAGGAAAATGCATCCCATCCAGACCTAAGAGAATTTTCGAACCATTTATTATTAATCCTAAAAGTTAAAACTGATAAGAATCATTTGAATTAAAATATAATGCTGTCTAAATTACAAAATTCGTTTGTAAAGTATGTACGGCAATGGATTCAGTCAGGGTTCTGGTTACAGGAATAATTTGTAAGCCATGTGACATATGAATCCTGTATGATTCCAAATGGCTGGATTCATTTGTAAACTATTTGACACATGAATCCTGGACGATTCCCTGTGTAACAGGAGTACAAATCCCCTTGGAAAATAAGTCCGTGGTAGGACTCCTAGGATTCCTAGGAACCTTTGTAACGGTACCTGACTTCACCGTTTTCAGGCTATTCCGGGGTGAATAGTGGCACGTTATAAAACCTCAGTCGATAGGATTCCCATGTGTGTTCAATAGTTCATCATATCGCTGCCAAACCTTTCCTTACTAATCTGATTATGGAGAAAATTTCGTATCCAACAAGTTTTATATCAACATCAAGTTTTAAAACGAATGGGGAGAACTGTACGACATTTTAGATAGCTATCATATAAATATGAGTTAGTTCATTTACATTCATGCACAAAATATGAAATGTAGATTTAATGTCCTTTCCTACTTCCCAGGTACACAGTTCAAAAACCAATTTCCTTAATAAAAATAATTCTCATTACCACGTATTTTAACTACTGAAAGAACATCGACATGCCTTTTTATAGTTAATTTAAAAGTCACACAACAAATGTTGCTGTTGTATTTTCAAAAGATACAAAAATGAACAATTGGCAAATAGCAATTGATATACTTACCATATATCTCATATATTAAAACCTTAATTTACACAGTATTAGATTTATAGTTTTTAATTCACAAAACTACAATATAAGTCCGCTTTCGCTTTTCATTTCCAAACAAATATGGTTGATGATGTTGACTTTTATATTGATTCATGGTTTACTATTATTGCAACCATTCATGATGACCTATTTGATATTGCAATTTATCTGAGTGTGTATTTATGTGTGCATTTATTAAGGAGTATCTGTATAACTTGATGCATTCGAATTTTTGTATACAAGCACACTACAAGATGTCGTTTAGGCATCTTGTGTACTCGGCTGGCTTCTTGTTTGTGACAATATGTAAGTATACCTAATTTATACAAATATCGGATGGACATAAAAATGGGCCGTACTTTATTATCCTTTGTATAAACCCTTTCAAACATAAGCCATTCAAATGACATGATGTCGTTAAAATTCTGGGGAAAACTTGGTTAAAGTTCCGTGAACAATGTGATCATAAAATGGAAATGACAGGTTCAGTTGAAAAGAAATCAGGCAGTGGACCCAAGAACTACGACAGAATAGAAAAACTCGCTGACAAAACGTTGATGATAAGTTTTTGACTTAAAATTTGAATAAAATTGGCTTCACGGATGAAAAATACTTTCAAATTGATGTTCTACGCAATAGACATATGATAGCGTTCACGGCAAAAGAAGGCAGAGCATTCTTGTTAAGTGTCTCCTGGAAAAAATACTCAGCATCGATCAGTCGAGTACTTAAATCATTTTACGAAAAATACATTGGCGTACTAGATCAATTGCAAGAGAATCAAGAAAGGACATTATTATGAAATGTTCCCATGAACAAACATTCTAATGGATGAAACAAACATTCAGTCTGTATAAAGAACACACGTCTGGCTTTTATAAGTTTGCACTTTTTAGAAGCGGACGTAAAAGAGTTTTGGAGATATTAGAGATGATAAGATTTCACCTTTTGGACGACGTAAAACCTAAATCTGAACGTGTGCGCGAAACAAATTATGTAAAATTATGTTTAGGTTGTGAAAAACATTGCAAGCTTAAACTCCCTCATCTTAGAAACAATTTTCAGAGTACGCATTAATACAGATTCAGGTTTAGGTTGCCCGTGTATCTAACCCTACTATCACACCAAACTAGTTCTCACAACGTTCTCGAAAACGGGCTTCAACTGTGTACGAACGGACTGGACGTACTAAGAACCGTTTGGGGTCTATTTACAAACGTCATCGAACGTACTTGAACGGGTAGGTCCATTAGAACTTAGAACTTGCTCAAAATGCTCTCGTGGTCGTCAGGTTCTACAATTAGAACGAGCGACAACGTACTAACGACGAGCTGGACGTACTACGAACGGAACCGTCGTACTTCAATCCTACTAGGGACGTTTTTACAACGAGTTGAACTGTCTGGGGACGTATTGAGAACGAGGTAAAAATAATTGCAAACTGGTTTAAACTGATTAAGAACGTATTAAAGACTGCTTATGAACGAGTTAGCAAAAATATAGCTATCACACCAAACAAGTTGCCACTGCGTTCTTCAAAACTGGTTTTAGCTGCAGCTGTCTAAGGACTATTTACGAACTTCATGAACGTTCTCAGACGGGAAGGTGATTTCAGAATTTTGAAATGATTCAAAATTCGATGACGACCATACCGTTTTGTAATCAGGTCATGATGACCTTCTAGACTAAGGGACGACGTTGCACACCGACATGGTGCGACCTGAATGAACTGCGAATAGGATGGACGTATTGAAGACTGTTTATGAACGAAGTAGCTAATTACTTTAGACATATTTTCCGACCACAGTCAGATTGAGCCCGTTTTACAGCGTTATCGAAGGACTGGCAAGAACGAGTAAGAACTAGTTTGGTGTGACAGGGGGGTTATCTATCCTCTCTAATGTGTATCAAAGCATTAAATTTCAGTTTAGTTTCATGAGTGCTGAACTTTGTCTTTTCTCATTTGTACGAACAATGCAAATAGACGAGAAGTATCCTCGCAACAAAATGGTACTTACTACTAGTAAAACATCTAACTGTTTATATACATATAAATTAGTAACTTATAATAAAAGCTCTGTCAATTAAAAATATCAAAATCCTGTTTGTAGTGATCATTGATATCGTTGACGGCGCCAAGCTATGCACCAGAGGTATTTGCAAAGGTAAAAAAGCGGACTGTAAAAAGGCGTGTAAAGTTCCCAAGGTAATTGCATTTTTGAATGATGAAGCACAAATAAAATAACAAATCACAAACCAGGAGCATGTTACGGGATAAAATATCCAATGCAACTTAAAATAAAATGATACAGTTTATTAAACTTTGAAAATAATTGTATTGCGCAGTAGCTATTTGCTTGGACATGGAGTCAAAATTTGATCCAGGTCAAAAATCAAGAACTAGGTCAAATCCAGTATTTTGTAAAGACAATAAAACATGAGATTAAATTAAGGCAAGTTGAATACAATAGTCAATGGTGCATCACTCATCACCCGCCTTAGTTTAACAAGACACATAAAGAAGTACATCTACATATAAAGGATTTAATTCAGTGCATTGTGTGCTGAATCATTCTATGGAAAGTGTCGTTTCCAAATCTTTGCACGACCTTGCAGTGGGAATGCAAAGTTTAGGAAACGATGCTTGTGAGAGTGCAAACACAATGTGCAGCCACAATGCCTTCAGTCTTGGGCTTAAATTATTTTCACACATTGCAAAATATTTTCTACGAAATTGCCTACAAGATACAAAATCAGTACCTTGCCTAGCTATGTGTGAATATAACCTTTATTAACCCCCCTATCACACCAAACTAGTTCTTACCCGTTCTTGCCAGTCCTACGAAAACGTCGTAAAACGGGCTCAATCTGGCTGTGGTCGGGAAATATGTCTGAAATAATTAGCTTCTTCGTTCTTAAACAGTCTTCAATACGTCCATCTCGTTCGCAGTTCGTTCAGGTCGCACCACGTCGGTGTGCAACGTCGTAGAACGCGTCCCTTAGTCTAGAAGGTCATCATGACCTGATTACAGAACGGTATGGTCGCCATCGAATTTTGAATCGATTCAAAATTCTAAAATCACATTCCCGTCTGAGAACGTTCATAAAGTTCGTAAATAGACCTTAGAAAGTTGCAGCTACGTTCATTCCGTTTGCATACAGTTTAAAACCAGTTTTGAAGAACGCAGTGGCAACTTGTTTGGTGTGATAGCTATATTTTTGCTAACTCGTTCATAAGCAGTGTTAAATACATTCTTAATCAGTTTAAACCCGTTTGCAATTAGTTCTACCTCGTTCTCAACACACTGCGTGAAATATGGGATTCCAACTCTTGACACGTCTAGAAACTGGTCTTTACACGCCGGGTTTCTAGACGTGCCAATTATTTACACCTCTTGACACGCGATGAATTCAACTCTTTACATCTCTTTGCACTTCTTGGCACACGCAGTGCAAAGACGTGTAAAGACCATGTCAAAAAGTCTTTGCACGCCCTGTGACAATTAATGGAATCTCTTGACACGCTCTTGGCACACTGAACAACATAATTATGTGTAAACAACTAACCTAATTACCAATAGCAATACATACAGTATTTGCAGTGATTGCAAGTATTTTCTCATGTAGCAAATACATGTAGCAAATATTAAACAGACTATTTTGTATGTACGCTGACACATTGACTTATTTAAACATTTTGGCAATTTCATGCCGCCTTTTGAAAATATAAATCAGTTACAGGCAATGCTAATCGACGCATTGATCCTAAGTGAAGGAAATACATATCATGATAAGAAAAAGAAAGGCGTTTCAAGGATAAAACGTGCAATAAACTTTGAAAACACTGATACATCAGGCCTATTTATATATTTATTTTGTATTAGCTTAATATGAAGATAACCTTACTTTTCGATGAGTATTTGGATTTCGGAGTAATTTGTTTCAAGTTAAGTCAATACAAATTATCGCCGACTTAACTTGTGACCATACATATGATAAAAGAGGGGCATTTTAAAACACAATTGGGCAAAACAAGCATATTCAATCGAATGTACCATTCTCTCTGCTGTTCTTTCCCAGCCTATCCATAAACAGACAGGTACAAGTTCCCATAGTTTTCGCAACATCTAATTCTATGATCAATTGCTAGACACAGCAAATATACTAATTAATTGTCTGATTGTGATTCGGGAACGTAGGGTTTTTACATAAACAGGATACTTGGCTGTACATAGCCTGAGAACACCGGATTGACCCCCCCCCCCAATCGACGCCTAGGCGCTGCTTATGTTTTAATAAGAAACATTCCCTTGTAAAGAATTATCGGGATATGAATTGATACAAGGTCAAGTATTCTGCCCCTTTTGTGTGATAAAAAAATGTATTTAATCGGTGCTTTAACTTTTTGAACAAAGAAATGAAATAATCGCACTGAATGTCTCAACATAAATCAGTGATGTTTAATTAATAAATGACACTATTATGTCAGTCTACGCACTTCATGGACATGGACGGGGGGGGGGGTGAGTTACCCATTCTAAAATGGTTAAATTTTGTATTAAAGAGTAATCAATATGTCGTGAACTCCGATTGATAACCAACTGTAGCATTAATTTGTTTGACTATTGATATGTAAAAGGAGTGAATTTATGATATTCATAGAGGTACATTGTATTGGTATTAATATAATAATGATATTGGGGACCATAAACCACTTTGTTTCGCAAGTAGCTTTATGATCGCGGTTTTATCTTCACATGTTGCCCTTTGTGCAATTCGAAAATGAAATATTTTAATCTATAATTTATATATCATTTGCAAAATAAATGTAATTAAGAGACATGGGGGAGGGGGAGGGTTAACGGCCAGAATTTGGAATGAATTTGGGAATTTCAAGGATTGATTCACTTAATGTTGTTCACTGGAGTCGATACACACACATGCATAACAATCGGAGACAAAACTGACTTAATCTGATATGATAACAAAAGATTAATAACTTAGTCTATGTTTTTGTTTTTATAATTGCGGAAGTGTACCAAAACCACCTTGATTACAGAAGATATCGTCTAGGCTTTAGATTCAATGAATAGATTTTTTGCCCTAGTCTCATTTAATAAAACAGGCTATTTGCGTATTTAATAATTATTTGTGACAAAATATTTTAGTTAGACTCAAAATCAAAACGAATTTCTCCATTAAAGCCACCCTTGCAACTGTCCCGAGTCTGCATCTGTTTTTCATGCTTCCGATCCACCTTTGGGATAGAGAGAATAGATGAAGATTTGTAATTTGGGGGGGGGGGCATTAAATGTGTTCTCATACAAACTAAAATAAACCCCAAAAAGCCATATCAAATGTCCAAACACAAGACCAATGCCATGTCAAACATCCAAATATAGAACCAATGCCATACCCCCGGGTACCAAATATCCAGAATATAAGACCAAGGCCATTCGAAATATCGAATGCCCCGAGAAGAAGGCAGATATTTGAGTAAAATGATCATAAACAACCTCAAATGAAGGATATGTGTAACAACTAGACCAATGCCCCGGGACCAATGAGGGGTAACATATTTTCCACACCGATTCTTATACCAGAAAATGGAAAAATCTGTCTTAAAATGTGGGTCCATTGGCTTGACATACCAAATGTAAAAAAGGTACCCCACCTGAGCCGAGTGTGAACCCCCGGGGTGAATGGTGAACACACGGGGCAAGGAATTCTTCGATTTTGATTCAAGTAATTTTTTTATAAAATTCATACTCATGTTAATAGCGGACGCCTTGGCCAAATAATCTTTCAAATCATGCACTTTCCAAGTGATTTTGTAGCAAAATTGTGATAATATATGAACCCCTTGGAATTATTCAAAGACGGACCCCCCCCCCCCAAGCCCATCCCCCATTCTTACCTAGTATGCTAAACACTAAGATAAACATATAGAATGGTATCTTACACTTTTTTCTAAATGTTGATATCCAAAAAACATATCTTTTTGGTTTATCAACACATACCGCTCACAATATAACAAGTATACAGATTGTAACATAGATAAGCGAATTGGGGAAAATTACAATCCCTTTGATCAAATTATTATAAGATTTAATCTCCAGCTGAGGTGCAATCAAAATGTTGATACACATAATTAGCAGTCAGAAAGATGCTCTTATCACTGTAGTTTTCAATATTCCCTTTGTTGTAACATCTTATTTCAAAAGAATGGATATTGATGGTTGTATGGAAGTATTCATATCAAACATTCACATTATAGTTTACAGTGGAATTCCCTCCATAAATGCAACATATTTACCATTTAAGATTTCATATTGGACTTTCCACATAATGATAAAATGTTGACGATATAGTTTTCGATAAAACCCCAGGTCCGTAGCCAGCTTTCAGTCGGGGGGAGGGGTGATGCAATCACCGAAATATTTTAGGTTTTCAGTCGGGGGGGGGGGGTGCGATCGTGACATAAATGAGGCAAAAAAATATTTGTTTTGAATTTTTACGAAAATGATGCAACTTCCTTCAAACCTGAGCTAGAAGCTTCAAACAAAAAATCAATTTAATGCTCTTTTCTTCCTCTACCTTATGGTACCTTTTATTGCTTGTAGGAGGGGGTGCGAACCCACCGCTTCTCCTCGTTACGCTCATGAACCCAATAACGTATTCCCAAGGAATCGACTTTATTAATTTATATGTGAAAAATGAGCTTGCATGTACAAATTGCATCGTATGCAAACCTTCCCCTGACCGACCCGGTCATGTTTATGTCTTTTGAATGATGTCTACCCCTTGATGCATGCATCCTTTAATAAGTGGTGTTAAGAATATTGGTGAAGGGATATGTCATAAAGATTTCACGTTATCGCGATATACATGTAGCCGCGTCCCCTTTGTCTTTATCCTTCCAAACGCAAACGGCAGATAAGAGGGGTTCTTAGTGATTGATCTGATGCTTAATAAGCCACTTACAAGATACAGTTTTAAATATTGATATTGTGTTAAGTTTTAACACATAGGCGTAACCAGGGGGGGGGGGGGGTGCGATTCGTGAATGATCGCACCCCCCCCAGGGGCGGATCTGGGAACCAACAAGGGGGGGGGGGCCCAAACCTGTGGTATGAGAAAAAAAACTTTGGGCCCCAAAAACCCAAAAGTGGGCCCAAATTTTGAAATTTTGAGGCCCATTTTCTTCAAAATTTGGCCTAAAATTAACAAATAAGGCCTTACAAGGCCAATTTATGACCAAAAAGGCCTATTTTTTGGGGCTTTAAAGCCAATTTTGGCTCAAAATTTTTTTTGGGCACAATTTTTTTTTTCTGGGCCCACCCAAGGGGGGGGGGGCCCGGGCCCCTGCCCCCCCCCCCCATATCCGCCAGTGCCCCCCCCCGCTTAACCAATAGAGAAGGAAGAAAAAAGGAGGTTTGAATGGCTTTCATTTGAAACTTCTAGTTCAATTTTGAAGGAATTTGCATCAATTTTTGTAAAAATCAAGATAAATCTTAATTTTTGGCTTGTTTATATGCCACAATCGCATCCCCCCGACTGAAAACCGATTTTTTGACGATCGCACCACCCTGACTGAAGGCTGGCTACGTCCCTGTAACATGTATTCAATTGATATAGCCATAAAATACAATAAGACATGTTTGTTTCGGCACTTTGAAAATAATATTTTTGTTTCCTTTCACGATGTGTCCTTTTTCAGCGTTTGGTGTTTTGCTAGGAATGGATTGAATCAGGGTTTAATTTTGCGAATCTCGAAACAGGCGCTAAGCAAAATTACCTTTATTTTACACCAAAGAGTATCAGGCCTGTAGCCAGGAGTTGCCAAGGGGGATTCACTTTTTGAAAAATTCCAGAAGTGGTTCGCTTGTTACAATTTTGGTCCAAAATTAGCCAGAATCACTTAAAAAAGTGCTCAGAATGGTGAAAACTGCATGATTTGAAAGATTTTTTGGCCGGGGGGGAGGCTACGGGCCTGAATATATTCATTTTGAGGGTTTAAATAATGTGTTTTATACAGAGAGTGTATTCCAAATATCGAGTCTGGTTTAAAGAGAAGTATCCCGGGAGAAGTATGAGGGTCTCGGTATCATTTTCAATGACAAGGGATTATTCTTTAACAGTTTTAACTTTATAATCCACATAACCTGAACTTGTGATTAAACTAATGATCAAAGGATGGATTTTTGCATCATTGTTAAATCGGGGATAAGTTTGACAATACCCATGTTTAACTTGGATTTCATTTAAAACATTTGATTCCGGTTTTATAAGGAATTTTAGTTTGATTCGTTCATGATTTGTTAGACTTTGTCTAATGTCAATTAATATTGTTTTTCTAGATATTGAATTGATCAAAGATTTGAAATCATGGGAACCAAAAAGTATAATCTCACGGCCGTTAAAAAGATTCAAATGCTTAAGATTAATGATTGTCCTTGTTTTAAACGTTTTAAACAATTTATTTGTGCCCCTGTGCCAAGATTTTACTTTGTTGCCATTTTAAATGAGATATTCCAAATTTCCGTTCTTACAAATAAAAAGTCAGACGATAGCCTATAGGGAAATAACATGAATCAAACCCCATATTGGGCCCCTGGCATTCTTAGAGACTCGATCCAAAATTATCCTGGATAAACCATGACATCTCACTTCCTCTCAGCCCCGAGATGTTTCAGGTGAAACAGAAATATGGTATCAGAATGTCAAAACATGCTGAGAAATATGATGTGTAATCAGAAGGAAATTCTGATTCTTCAACATTTTGTATCATTAAGACTAATTTAGGATAAAGACGCTTTATCCCCCCCCCCAACAATCATTTTCAATATATATGTATAGATGTAGATCGAAAATCAAATTGATTTCAAAGGTATTTATAGATGGTTTACATGAGGGGTTCTGTCCATGTGGGTGGTGTATTCCTTTCCAAAGAGTTGTTTTGCTTCCGGGGTCCTAAATTATTCAATTTTAAATAGTAACTAATAAGATTAAACAGATCAAAAAGACTCGGGGCACTGCCGTCGCCCCATCATGATCAATACAGGTGACAATAAGCGACACATGTTTCAGCGTCATGATAGTAAACCATGACATCTCAAATCTTCCCAGCCCTTGATTTTTGAGATCTTTCATCCCAGCTCATATTTCATCTAATTGGGGTCATAAAACTTGTGTAACTGTGCCTGTTGCATCCTCGCTGGAAGGGTATTTTACACCCTTACAAGTATAAATGAAGTCCTTTGAAGAAGGATGTGCCTGTTGTTAAATACATGTACAATGCCTTACTACATTATGTAATGTATTGACATTAAGGTAGATGATTACATGATAACAATCACACTTGACATTCATAACTCTTCCCATCTGATGTGCTCAGATCACAGCATATGCCTCATTATATCAGAGCATGTTTCGGGCGTTTCAGACCCATGGCCAGGATTTGCCAAGGGGTGGGTTACTTTTTTAAAAAATTCCAGGGGGAGTTTACTTTTGGCAATGTTAGTTCAAAAATGAGCAAAATAATTTAAAAGGTGCTCAGTATGGGGTAAAAAATGCAATTTTGGTCACGGAGGGGGGGGGGGGGGGTCGCTAGAACCAATCTATCCCCCCTGTATTCGGGCCTGCATGTGCTATCTACATATTTGACAATTTGATTGACACGGTTCAAAGCGGACTTTGTTAATTATTCAAACTGTTTTAATATCTAGGAATATGCGTCCAAGTTAAAATCACTCGAAATCAGGGTAGATAAACCTAAGAAAAACACATTTCGTGTTTTCATTTGATCTTTAACATGATCCTGTAAAAATGTCAGATTTAGCAAAATACATAGGCGATCTCCATCTGCACACATCTACTCATTTCGACTAAGCTATTGCCTATACTTACACGCACACGCATAATTTTAAATTAATTTTATTTTGATAATGATTTAAAAAACACAAATTATTATTAACACGAAATTAAAATGATTGTTATATTCCAATCCTAGTAAAGTATAATTAAGCGCGACTATAGGGCATAACAACATGTGGTCGGTCTAGTTATACTGTTTGTTTTGATAAGGCTGTGCAAAGAGATATCAAAACTCTTGACACGCTCTTTACACGCGAGGTCTTTGCACCTCTTGACACGTCTTGGAATCTCTAGATACGCGGAGTTCCTAGACTATCTTTGCACGTCTAGAAATTGCTTGGAATTTCACATTTGACGCAGTGACACGTCCTCAGACAGTTCAACTCGTTGTTAAAACGTCCCTAGTAGGATTGAAGTACGACGGTTCCGTTCGTAGTACGTCCAGCTCGTCGTTAGTACGTTGTCACTCGTTCTAATTGTAGAACGTGACGACCACGAGAACATTTTGTGCATTGTCTAAGTTCTAAAGCACCTACCCGTTCGAGTACGTTCGATGACGTTTGTAAATAGATCCCAAACGGTTCTTTGTAGGTCCAGTCCGTTCGTACACCGTTGAAGCCTGTTTTCGAGAACGTAGTGAGAACTAGTTTGGTGTGATAGTAGGGTAACTGTTATGTACAGAATGAATACATTTAAATTTTCTTCATGCCTGTATATATATATTGTGCTGAATAATAGGAGTGCCACAGGTTTTGTTCTCGATAATCATAATGGTTCCACGATGGCTGTATGAGAGTGGATAACTTTTTTCTTTTGCGATAGCTTTTGTATCGTTATCATTGACACCAATGTGTATATACTTTTATTATGTTTAGGGAGTTACCATAGACAAGCGATGTTTCAAGCAATGCATCGCAATTTCAAACCATAGCCCAGATGGTGTCAAGAAGTGTAAAGAGAATTGTATTGTAGGTAATTACATATTGTATTGCGTTACAAATAAATTTACACCAAACAGGAAATGAAAAAAAAACATGTGGATTTTAGATTTTTTTAAGTAAGATAACAGAGTTCTGCTTTGATCTTCAGTCACTTGTACTAATCCAATATATCATTTACATAGCCAGGATCACAATGGTCATGGTCCCTTACCATGCTGAAATAGCTTTTTCAGCCCTCTGAAAATGTGACTGAAAAATCTTAAAAGTTTAAGAAAGGTCACTTAACAGAATATTTGATTTTTCAAAAATGTGCCCAACATATTGCTTCATGATAAGAGCTTTGAAAAAATCAAAATATTCTGTTCAGTGACCTTTCAGAAAGGTCGATTCTCGGTTATAGAGAACAGTCTCCTGGGCTAATAATTTTTTTCATGAAAAATATAGAATTCAACTATGAATATTCAAGAGAGGACATTTAAATCTACAAGATGTAAATATAACAAATTGGTCTGAAGCAGGGGTAACGCTCAATTAGACCGATTCAATAAAATACAAGTCTCGATTTGGGGAAAGAAGTTCATCAGTGTACTCGAATCGAATTCGAATCATTGAATAACTTCCACTCTCTGTCAAGCTTGCAGTTGTATGATTGGTCAAAACAGGCGCATGCGTCATGCCTGATCAGAACAAGCTTCACATGTCATACAGTACTTATCAGATAAAATGTCCAGTGGTATTCGCCACTCTCTTGAATTTGCAAAATGGATTTATTCTTTCTCGATCATGATTAAGATTATAGACATGACTCATACACATATATTTAAACCTATATACGTTTGTAATGCCTGGGTCACATTTGTGGCGATTCATCGGCCGGCGCCCGGCCGATTGGGTAATTTTTTCAAAATTGAATACATTTCTGAACAAAATACTCAATCGGCCAGGCGTCGTAATGAAAATCAAATGTGACCTAGGCATAGTTCTGATTCATCGACAGCGCCCAGTCGATTGAGTATTTTGTTCAAAATTATACTCAGTTTTGAACAAAATACTCAATCGACCGGATGCCGGCCGATGAATCGCAGCAAATGTGACTCAGGCATTGCTAATGTATATACACGGTGATATAGGTTTAAATATATATGTGTGGGTCATGTTTATAATCTTAATCACGATCGAGAATGAATAATACACGTGGTACTTTCACAAATATATTAAATTACAATATCCCTAGTACAAGTTTCTTGAAATTTCACTTGTGAAGGATGCACTGGTATTCACCGAAATAGATTGAAATATTTGAATGTAAAATATCCAATGAGATAAGAAACAATGGTGAGCAAAATCTACATATATTTTTCATATACTCTCTTTATAGACTTGAAAAAGATGTATGCAATATACTTCAGTTCAAATTATGATATTTTATTTTTAAGTGGTTGTTCCACCGGTTGACTGTATCTGGGGACCGTGGAGTAAAGACACAAAGTGCACCTGTTGCGACGACTGTTGTTTCAGGTACTGTCTGAGATACCGGAAAAAGAAACCTGCCCAAAACGGAGGAAGGGATTGTATTGGACAAAGCACAGACTATGTCATTAGGAAATGTGACAAAACGGAATGTGCAAGTAAGACTGTTATTACATTTGTTTGTGATGCAATTGTTTATTATATTTTCCTCTGATTCCTCTTATTGCTAATAATATACGTAATCTACGTATATAATATACGTCGATGTCTATTGTGTTATAAGACGAACGAATTAAGGCTATATAACAGATATAATACATGCTAAAATGCACATATTTCATAGAGACGTGGGAAAATCCAAAGCGATGTTGGGGATGGGGTGACGTCCACTATCACTCATTCGATGATCTGGAGTACAACTTTCAGGGTGTTTGCAAATACACTCTAGTAGAAGACATGATAGGATTCTTTAAGGTACTCTAGCTGTTCCTATCATAAGATTGTAATTTTTTGGGAGTCTCATACTTTTGATAAATAAGGTTCTAAATATATATTCATGAACTATTTGTAGTTCGTTACATAGTTCGTTGCAGTGAACAGCACCACACTATGGATAACGTTTTTTAATTAATCACACATTGACACACATACTATTTTGGAGTATAGGATTAATTCAATGACATACTAGACTCGCTCGAACCCTGATTTAGACCGATAAATAGTAAAAGCGATACAAAAGTTCATCAATTTTATTTCGTCCAGTGTAAAACGCGACTTTGAATTCCCGGGAACATTTTGTCATTTTGACAAACCTACTGAAAACGCTGATTTAATAAGTTATATATCAATATATTCAACATATTATAGGTTTTTGTGAAAAATCGACAATGGGCGAACACTGCATTATCTGTAACGCAATATGTGGAGATACATTTGGCAGGGGACATCGTTAGACTCGATGGACCAGGATCAATACAAGTTAAAGTAAGCTACAATTTAGTTCAGAACCACACTATGGCCAGTTATCATAAAAACGATATTATATCACAATCACAGTAAGATAATATGATACTGATACAATGTGAAATAACGTTCATCGTATTCGTGTAGCTTGTGACCTAGTTCAAATTATTCTTTTAATTTTTTACATGTATAAATCTAGGTAAATGGGAATCCGCTGCCAGCAGGGAGTCTACCCTATAACACACCATGGTATACTGCCAATGTGGTAGGCAACACGATGACATTTGAGAGTACCCCGCTTACCCTAACGATACAGTTTAACATCCACCCATATAACAGTCCACCAAAGGCACCTGGTTACGGTGACGTCTATGTTACGTTAGGGCGGCAATGGATGCAAATGGTCGGTCTTCAATGTTTATATTTATTTCATTAAAACGAATTATAGTGTAATTTGATTACCATTCCAAAAACAGCGAAAAAATCATCAAATGACCTCAAATAAAATGACCTCAAACTAAGAACTAACGCATAAGTATGAAAATGAATTCGGACTCATTATTGTTCTTTTTGCACAGGTGGACGGACTTTGCAAGAATTACGATGACAATACGCCGAATGACTGTTCGGATAAAGCGGGTTCTAGTTTGATAGGAAACCCAAATAAAGGAGAACTTCTTGGTATCAGTTACAAAGTCTTCGATCCACAAGACCCGAAGTGAGTATGGTATGATGTCTAAGAAATTCCATCCAACGCAAATGACCTTCTTATACGTCTATATCCCGATTTACAAAACATTTCAAATGTACAAATAATTAGAAGCATTGGACGTATTTGAATTGATACAATCTCTTTCCCGCATTGCGCATATGCTGATGCATATGTGTTGAGTATATCTAATTCAAATGCTTAAATGTCTTTATCATAACGCATTGCTTTATAGTTGTGTCGACATGCTAAGAACCCTCGCTCCAACATGCCCAACCAGGATTAATGCAGCTGCAAACCAATTCTGCGGCAGCATCGTCAGTAACGTTGGTTTCTTTAAGGAAGTCATTGATATGTAAGTAAAAGAAGTCACTGACGTTGACATTCAACGATGAATGTTTCTCCAGAAGCTGGGGTTTTGTTTAAGACTGGTTGAGTTAGTAAATATGTTACAAACACAAGTGGTGACATATTATTATAGTCTCCATCTTTTTTGTTTTTTTGTTCGGTGGTTGCTGTTCAACTTTCGGCGGTTGGTGTTCGGCGTTCAGCGGTTGGCGTCCGTAACAAATGATAGGTAGTCCGGCAGCGCCGTGGGCTTACCTTGTTTTGTCTGATCAAAAACATAGAAATTGACACCAAGATGAAGTTTTTTTCGTAAATATTAACCAAGTTATGACATTTCAAAGATTTTATGGCGGCCATCTTGGATTTCATGGCGGTCATATTAGATTTTTGCATTTTGCTGAAATTCCTCAAGGGTGAGACCTCTACACCCACCCAGATATCACTACAGGTACCCTTGCAATGCATAATCTGCAGAGAAAAAAACTTAATCAGACAAAACAATGTCGGACTAGTGGGGATGCCTTGTTATTCCTCAATGTATCCGTTATAATTTTATACATTTAAAAATGTTTGGTCTTAAACAGTATAGTGCTCGTCTTTGTATAAATGCGAATATAAGCAAACGAAGAGATACATACCACCTCTTCAAATAACTTTGCTATATATATGATGTGATTTGGATTGATTAGTGAACAAAACTCATTTGTTTGGCTGTCCTTTGTGAATAGTAAAAAAGCAAAAGTGGCGATCAATGTACGTTCATTTTCATGTGGACGTTTTAAGGATGACCAATGCTGAAATTAAGACTTGGGTAGCCAACTGTATAATGGACTATTGTGCAGCACCTGACGCCAAATGTGACATCCTCGAAGCGTTTGTCGCCAATAGAAGAGGTGAAGGGCAGGATATGGAAGGATGGCGGAAGATGTTTAATTGTCGTAAGTTTTCTGTTTGCCGATATACCATTGGAAAGATCATCCAAAGTTATGTTAACTCACCAAATGTCAAGTATTTTGGATGAAATTCACCTATAGTTTCATGATGTCCTTTATAGTTACTGTACCCTCCTGAAGCAGCTTTCATTGGTCAAAATGAGAAGGATATGACCTCAGAAATACGTCAAAAAGTTAATTTTTTCGCATTAAACTTTAAACAAAAAGGTTTTCGCCATTTTTCCATGCACCTCTATTTTCTACACATCAAACCCTATCCAGAAATTGGTTGAATTCATTGCCATATACATATGTAGTCATCTTTAGGTCCTTTGACTTTTCTTATACCCGATTCTTAAAATCTCAATTGATATAATGTAAAAATTTGTGGGATTGATTGACATGTGTCAGATATATGCCAATCAACGTAACTTTGGAAGACCTTTCTTCTGATATATCACACTTGGTACCATATAACTTGGTCTTACATGTAGAGGGGGGGGGGTTATTTGACACCCTGTATATCCAGTGGTCTTATTACGTTCATTTCTCACTTTCTTCGATCTTTATTAGGAATTTTTATCCAGTCTCCGTGTGAACACGTGCATATTGTAGCAGATCATACCGTTGCTTTTAGCCCGTCAGTGCGGACCTAATGAAGTTTATCTGTATGATGGTCCTGGTTGTGAGCCACAATGTTTTGAAAGCGAACTTCGTTGGTGTGCTGAACGCAGGCGAGAGGGTTGTTTCTGTAAACCAGGCTACATAAGGTGCAAAGGGAAATGCATTCTTTTCCCAACAGGTAGGGCGCCAGAAGTAAGCGAGGCATCATATTACATGTCATCAAACCCGAACTACGGTACAATCTTTCGCGGACAATGTGGCGGCTTTGCGAAAAACTCAACCTCTTCACAATTTTAAAATGTTTTACCTCCACAATGTCTGTTCCGTATTATTTAAGACTATATGCCCCAACAAGTATCTCCGACAATTTTGTCAAGGTTAATGTGTATGATACCAAAAATAAGACTTCGTTTATTTGCACGTTGGGAATTTTATTTTGACTTACGTTTGGTAGACCTCACGTAAATATTTTCCAAACCACTTGAAACAGAACAGTTTTTATTTCAGCACCATGTCCACCCAAGTCAGACCCTAGATATGGACCAGGTGACCCACCAATGATGTGCTGTATGGCAAGCACGTGGTATTGGCCACACGGCAAAGAGAAATATTCAACTCAGGACATTCCCGATGGAAAGTTTATACATCACGTGTGTCCAAAGGGCCAAGTTTTCAAAGTGTTTAGTCACTACAAATGTGGTTGCGTTGATGCCGGTTAGTTCTTATTATATGAGTATCTGTTAGCGATGTGCGCAGAAGTACTGAGATGGAATTCTAACAGACAAATGGTGGGGGGGGAATTGTAAATATTTTTTGAAGGCAACTGATGCCCTTTGTTGCATATTTCATACAGCTTTATTACTTCATGAAAACATCTCTGACAAAAGACCGACTTTACTTCATGGATGAGTAATCCATCAAAAAAGTAAGTTCGCGTATTTTGAGTATAGAACAAAGACAAGTTTAAGTGAGCAATATGATACAATATACGAGGTGTAATTCAAAAGTAATGGACAAAAATTTATAGGCATACTTAACATTGTCCAATCAGTCTAATTTTCTGACAGAAAATCAAAAACACACATGGAGTCAAGGCATTTTCAAGGCAAGCCTTGAGATATTGTACAAGCAATTCGGTGGAGGTGATGAGAGGGTATTGAATCTTTAGCGATCTTAAAGACCACAAACTTGCCACCCTGATCACAAGGATAACAACAATATTCATCTTGTAGAAGCAATCTTAAATGCTGTTGGGAGATTGACACTGAGGAAAATAAGTGTTATTACAGATGATTTAAATATTATTTAAAAGAATGATCAGGCATGGTGTGAATTATGGTTGAACGTATCGTGCTACTGCCTTCAAATATTGAAAATGCTAACTTTTTATGAAAATACATGTTATTATGATGGCAATATACTTAAAAGCCAATTCCGGGCATAAACACCCTAATGCGGGAGATATGCTATATCTTGAAATGTATTTCGATTGATGTGATACGGTTTTCAAAACTTATAGATAATTGGTTGATCTTCATATGTACTAAATTTCATACAAATTGATTGAGACTAAGCATGCGTATAAAATTGTGTCCATTACTTTTGAATCACTCCTCTTATAAAGGTTATATTAAGTTTGGATGGAAATGAAGTTTTCATCAGAGTGTAGGTATACCAATGGGAACAGATTGTGCGCCCTTTTTAGCAGACACTTTTCTATTCTCATATGAGTATACCTTTTTACAAAGGATGAAAAAAAGATAGAGCTAGATTTCATATTGCGAACATTTTGAATAAGACAGATATGTATATCGATAACCTGTCAAGCTTAGACAACCCAAAATTTAATTTAAAGTCTTTGTAGGTGAGATGTATCCTGCTGAGCTTGAATATAAAAAAGACTAATGGATCTATTATGAGTGCACATTATATTGATCTTCTTATGAAATTTGACCAGACAATAGTGCATTTTTGTAAAAAAATAAAGAAATCCTTACTGGGGTCTGCTGAAAATATAGATCTTTATTTACAAAGTTTCAAGTTTTACCACTGTTGAATGATGTTAGAATTGCTAAGGACATTGGAGTTGAACTCACAATGTTTCCACTTGGTAACTTTAAAGGTAGATCTCGGCTATGGCATGGATGGTTGAAAAATGGGTGTCAAAACCAGCGATAGTTTTCTCCTGATGATAATTTTCCACGTGAAGGCTTCGCGTATGGATGTTGACCATATGATTTGCCTACACATGGACTTCGAGACGGGATTTTCGTCTATGTCTATCCCACATCATTTGAGACTTAATGCTCTTCTTTTATGTGCACAACTATTTTTGAGGTTAAGAGTTTTGGTTATCATTTATTCAATATTTTCTTCAGCATGTATTGCAATGGCCCCAGTATGAATGGATGTCCCTTTGTGTTCTCGCCCTGGGTTGTGATGTTGACACTCGACTGGAGGGGGAAGGGGTTTGTGTGTGTGTGGGGGGGGGGGTCGAACATTAATTCTTTAACGTTAGATCATGGTTTTGGGATATACAGGATCTATTTTTTTAAATGACATGTTAACACTTGGATTTTTATTTTTACCCATCTATAAAATTAATCAGCTTATTACATATAAGCTTGACAGGAATCTAAAAATGACCTTGGGTGGAATGCAGCTATACGAAATAGCGTGTTCTTGTCGGCTTGAATTAGACACACATTGCCCAGCTATTTGTGAATAAGTTGTTTACTAGTATTTCTGACAATTAAGGCCACTTGTATTTTTTATTTTTAGAACAATGTCCGCCTATAACCGACCCGAGGTATGGTGGGACCCCACCAAAGATGTGTTGTAAGGACAGTACCTGGTATTGGCCATTTGGCGGAGGATCGTACTCAACTGAAGTAATTCCAGACGGAGAAATGATTTCAAGACAGTGCCCCAGGGGGCAAGTGTTCAAGATATCAAGTCATCACAAATGCGGATGCGTAATTTCAGGTAAAATCGTTTCAAATAAAACTTTGAAGTTTGTTCCATATATCTTCTATTGAAATAATTTGAGTGAAAAAAATGTTCTTAACATGAGGAACGTTGATTTCGCAATTGAGGTTATTAAAGGAAAATCATCACACGTGCGTGAATGTCCAAGGGATCAGGTGTTCGAGATAGTAGGTCATCACACATGCAGCTTTGTGACTGGTCCTGATATTTTTCCGGTAAATAAGTAATGAATACCTGACGAATTTACATTTACTTCAAATATTTTCAAAATATAATTAATGTACAGTGACATTACGAAATAACACATTTTAAAATGGTTATAAGTCGTTGCTACAACGAAAAAAGCATTCGAATATTTCTCGATGAAATTAATTTTTTACTTGACATATTATGGCCTACTTTGGGAATCTTCTCATTTAGAATCATATAAAACATTAACTCTGTAATAACGGACTTCGCTTATGATAGTCCTAGTTCCTCCTATATTTCAGTTATTGATTGCAAATGGGGACCCTGGTCGTGTTGGAGGTATAGGCCGTGTACGAGGGCATGCGGTGGAGGCACGAGAACAAGTACACGCAGCAGATCTCTGCTTCAAAGGGGCCAAGGTCCTACCTGCAATGAACCGTCAACCCAGTCTCGAACCAGTCCTTGCAACACTCACGCTTGTGTCGGTAAGTAACAATGCATAGCCATAGCCACTACGGCGGAACGTGTGAAAAGTTATTAGATTCTAAATATTAGTATTGCTATAAGTCTGACGTTTTTTCTTGTAGACAAACTGCGGCAAGAAATTAAGTTATAATATGTTCTTTCGATTTAATATGAGGCTTCTTTGAAGAATGTAATCCTATTTTCTTTACTTATTGCTATACTAGTATTTACTGTCATTGAAAATTGTATATCGGATGTACGTCTGGCTCTAAAAGGGCATCAGGACTAATAAAATCCTATTATATATATGAGAAAGGTATCTTTATCTATAGAATCATGGGCTAAACCATGGCCTTCTCTTGTCCAAGGGTGGTTGCTGTTGACAACTCGATTGACATACAAGTAGAATTGGCTTCCAGTGTTCCATCTTGATATTCTGGCGTAAATGGAATCATGGCGTGATTACAAAATTCAAAATTAAATATCCACCACCTTTTGACTCCAGAAATTGTATCGCGAGTTCTGGTGTTGTTACTCAACAAAAAATCCAAAATGTTAGTTAGTTCCAAGATGTTAGTTCAAATCTTTTGGTACGACATTTTCGTCGTCGCTATTGCTAGAATAAGGACGATTATCAGTGCAGCCGTAGAAATATGCAGGCACGACCAGGACTGGGCAAATTGCTTGGAGATTAAAACATCGCGTGGGAACTCTGGGAGCCAATAGTAATCCTCCTTGATTGACAAATACACTCTTTTTTGCTCTATTTTAGAATGTCCCATCCGACCATTATGCCGATTTAGCTGCACAACGTCTAGTACACTGCTAACTTTACCGGGAACATGTTGCCCGACGTGCTTTAGATGTGAGTATGACCGAAGCTAAAAAAGTCTTTGGGTCCCGCGAACAAAAATTGTTGTCAACATCGCGAAACATATATTGATGTCATGTCATACATGTTCAACAAATTATTGGAAATCACAAAAATTACAATGCTGTATCACATACTGCATAATTATAAATCGTTAGTTTCATTTCAGTTTGCTGTATGTTGCAGAACTTTCTTGCCAACATGATATTTGAAGTGTTCTTTTGCACATTAAAACTGAACTCCATGAAGCATCTCCACAAGAAGTGTCACGTGACTTGCTCAACTAGTCACAATAGTTTGAATCCACCTTAAATCAAAGAATCATTTTATTTGTTTAATTCCACAGCTTGCATTGACCGATTTCCGAGGAGACCGACTATTTCATTAAGGGTGAAAGCCGGTTGTTCCTACGATTTCACCACAAAGATGACATTCTATTCGACCTGTCAAAACTACGTGCCTAACGTATGCCCGTTTACATGTGCACACATCAGTGGAACGTGTCCGTCTGTGGAACCAACGATGGGTGAGGTTCGTGTAACCAGCTCTAACAATGTGGATATTAACCCGTTTACAGAGTCAGGCAAAAGTGCAGGGTGTTACAATCCAAAGTCAATTGCGAAATACAATTGGACATATAACGCCTTTAGTTCGAAGGGACAAGACACGTTTTACCTTGCATCACCTGGTTCGAAAGATCACCAAGAGTACAAAGTCACAATATACTAATTAACTTAACTGGACTGAAACGGACTGCTCATGCTTGCCCGGATTTAACAAAAACGTTAATAATTAATTATTCAGAAAGTTAGTATTCAGATAACCAAAGTATTATATTGCATTCGTAAGTGAAAAAGACTGATGCATTATAGTCAAAAAGTTAACAATTGCAAATAAATAGTATGCAAAGTCCATTCGTCTCTGTACATGTGTCCGGTCATTAATAAACCCAAATACCGGTGAATGGATTTGGTTCGATTTTATAGAGTGATGCCTTATTGGCATAAGACCTCTGCGCGAGGAATACTTTTCAAGATGGCCTCTTAATTCAAAATAACCACAATTATTATGAACTTGAATGTCATGAATTTAGATACTATATCAAATATTAGGATTAGCTACAGCTTTTATAGGTAAAGTCTTATTGGAAAAGGACCTCTGGTCATGAAAGGATTTTCGATATGACTGCTCAATTTAACATGACTGCCATTTTTCAGACCTGCCAACCTAAAACGAAAAATTTGCGGAAGATTTTTTGAAAATTGCGGTACTTTTACGTGAGGTTATTCCAAAATCCAGTTGTTTTTGCGGCAGTTTTTTTAAAGGCTGGAGTTTAATGCTTTCGAACAACTCCCTTCGGTCGTTCGGAGTAAAGGAAACGTTTGTGTCTAGCCCTGCGGAGCGTATTCGACAATATTACCCCTGCTCTTCGGTCAATATTTCTTAATTAAAGTCATCAAAGTTACATTTTTTCGAAACGGCAGACATTTTGAAAGCCAGTACTGGTCATCTTGAAAATTCCTTCTTGACCAAGGTTCCTTTGTCTCCAGGGCATCAGCATATAATAAAGAGTTTAAGCTCACAATGCTTTTAAAAACGTAGCCGTGTACGGAAAGTACATAAATCAATATAGGAATATATGGAGCGCTCATAGTTTTATATGCGATTCAAGCTCTTTTAGTTTACTTCAGATACCCGTTCAGCTTCACAGTTTCGTGCTTAGAACGGGAAATTTCAAATTTCACGTTGGTGTCAACGGGAATCATTATACTCGTGTCTATTCACTTTATATGCGTGTAAATTTGATTTCGACACAAAGAAGATTTTTTTCTGAGTAGAGTAAGATGATCTTATTGTATTATTATATATATCGTAGATGATGGTACGCATGTTTTAGCTCCGAAAATCTCGCTAAACGAGCTTTGTTTAAAATATGTATAAGAAAACCAGCTATAGAACTATCAATGGCGTATTGCATGCTGCATATTACATACAGCGGTGTAGTCTTAACAAACACTGATGCCGAACGTTTACTTATAGTCAGAGAACTACATTTTGTGTATATGGGTGATTAATATATTAGTCTATATTTTTATATACACGCTTAAACTCTCAAATATTTGAACCCAGCCCGTCAACTAGTACTTGAGTCATCATAGATTGTATTTTATACGAAATATAGTGACAAATTTGACTAGTATTTGGGTCATAGCCCGGACAAACAAAACGAACGGACGGATGAACAGACAGACGACTTTCCTATATCTCCACCGGTTTCCTTTCACGGGGATAATAAATATGATTAAGCAAATTGTATTGTATTATACATTATATATATGAACAATATACATGTACGATGGTCCGATGGTATGAATATTTTTATTACATTGGGGTGAATACCATTGAATCCACCCTTCTATAAGTGATATCTTATGAACTCCAAACAAGTATTGGAATATCATAATAATACAATAATGAACACAATAATAAATATTTCAGGTATTCTATGAAAGTGGAATGAAATACATACATAAAAATAAATTGATTGCTGTCAGTTTATTACTGTTTTAACAACGACTGATTCAATATAAAATACGTCCCTGCGTTCCAGATATATTTATATCGTGTATATAATGAGTAAATTACCTATTTCAGGAATATATTTTTCTAAATAAACAGCTCGTGACTTTGCTGTTTATTATCTATTAGCGATGGCGTTGTAGCTGTTTGCTCAAAAATTTTGCTCTGTCATTATTTTCTCAGCCAGGACCTGTGTTACTTATATAGAAACTATGCTGCTCACAATTACAAGTTTTCTCAACATACATTGTGAAAAAAACTACAAATAAGAATGCATGATAGAAATGTTATAACGAGAGTCGTTCAATAAAAATAAATAAATACAATAACTCTCATTTCCATGTACTCCTTTTCGCTCTTTTGAGTCGATTTAAAATAATAATTTTCCGCGTTTCCCATTTCTACAACAAGGACGTCCAGAAACCGAAATGCTGAGATGTGGATTTCAACCAACAGGATTTCTGATTAGTTTGTTTAACTTTTAAAACTATTTCTAAACGAACCAATGAATCAATTTTTCAACGCTGATCAGTGAAAACATATTATATGTATCATCAATCCCTATTTCATATAATAAAAATAATTGTTTAATTATGAATTGTGTTTTTCTAGCATGTACGTGAAGAGTTGCGTGTTCTGTCAACAAGTCACCGTATTAATTATTCCAGTTTATGTCTATATCAACCTCAGGTGTGGTGTGAACACACGTAAGTCTTTACATACTTGCAACTGGAAAGGGCGTATGTAGTTAAGATTTATAAGGACATATTGAAATCATTGTATTAGATGATTATCTTGTTTTCATTAAAGTCATCAAAAATGTTGGTGATATTATGTTTGGTAAGCCTTGCAGTTTACGTCAAGCCTGCGCCCAAGCAAAGTTACAGTAAGTATGATGTTTAAAAGTACAAATAATCACCTATATGTATGAGGTTAGAAAAGTCAGGGATCAAGGATCGAAATCCGCCATTTTCTACCAACGACTATTGTTAATTACTGTGTTTTTCAAGTTTGATTTGTCATCATCCAATAATGGTGACATAAACGATACAATTCAATTAATAACAATTTCAACTTTTATTAAGAAATTTGAAAATAGAGAGAAAAATGTAAAAATCAAGAGAAATTCCCGGGAATAGTTCTGATACGGGATCTGATACGGGATTTTGGCTGATACGGGATCTAATGCGAGATCTGATACGGGATTTTTGAATTTCAATACTATTCCCTGTTTATTTCCCGGGGGAAACATGATATTATGTAATAAAAATATCCATCTCGTTAAGATGGGTCACACTGCATTATAATCAGCACGGTGTTCTTTAAAAATAGAATGGTCAGACTGGGAATCGTGGTCAGATTGTAATAGAAATACTCTTAAAAGCACGCTTGCTGTGCGGAGAAGATATTGTCTCGATGAACGGGAAATCAGAGTTGACGACAAGAAATGCGCAAGAGCTGACAGTGAATGCAGAAACCATCAGATTGACTGGGAACATTGCTCGAAAAAAGGTCAAAGTAAGCATAAAATAAATGATTTTTTTTACTATTTATGGCAATGCCAAAATCTAAAAAGAAAAATCGACAACCCATCGATCCAGCATTACATGTATGATAAATCAAAAATATGTGCTATATCAGGGGCGTAGCTGGGGATTTAGGCAACAAGACTCCAATAATATATGAATGAAAATTTGGTTTGAAGTTGCTTAGTGTATGATAAAGCTTTTGAGAATGTATGCTATTAGAAGGTCTAAGTAAAAAGAAATGGGAAATTTTATAAGGTTCTCATGTATTTTCTGGTGAACAAGTGATAAGGTAAAATAAAGAAATTCCCCGCTTAGGATTTTCAACTAGACGCCATGGCGTATTGTCGTACATTACAGCTACGTCACTGTATATAACACAGTAGTAGTGAGTAGCTCATAATTCTTTCATATTCCTTCGTGTTCACTGAAAATAATTATCTAAATCATGCCCATCAGTGTATATAGTCCAATCAAATTGCAGGATATAATCCCGTGAGTAATCATGAGCATGTGTTGTTTCAGAGTCGCGCATGCGCACGTGTAGCTTTGTAGTTTGTCGATTTTAACTACATGTAATTCATCATTTAAAGTCAAACGTTCTTGTACTTATAAGACAAAAATTGAGCTTCAAACATGAACAGGCTTTGGTACGCTATCAATCGAAGACTTACGCTTCTGGTGTATCTATTGAACTGTGTATGATAATTGAAAATTGCGATTCGAAAATTACATTCTACTAATAGATCCAATGGAGCCAATGTGGTCTGAATGGGAAGAATGGACCGGGTGTAGCAAAGATGTCTGTGTCCCTGCTAGGAGAGTCAGAAAATGTATGGATCAGAACGGATTAATTCAAGAGAGCTGGCGTTGTGGTGGAGGGGATACCATAGAAACTGATGTATTCCATTGCGATATCTGTAAAGGTATCAGGAAGCAAGCAAACTAATTTATTCAAATATAGTATCGGTTTCAAGTTCAAATGCATTAGTTTCATCTAAATGACAATAAGCGCCGACATGGTTTGAACGATGCATGTGCAAAGACGCACCCTTGTCGTATACCAGATACTGTCATGCAACACTTTATTTGTGACAGGTATATCTCGACAAGAATTTTATCAAGATCAGAGAAAAAAGAAACTATCTGACAAGCGGCGTAAAGAAATGACGGGATCGAAATATCCTGTTAAAGATCGTGGCGCCCTCTCGTGGGTAGTGACTCTATCATATATCAGAGAGAATAAGAGACAACACTTTTGCAGTGGTATAATCCTCAGTAGTACGTGGATAATGACCGCCGGTCATTGTATATGCGAAGCCAACAGTGATAATGTAAAGGGCAAAGACAAAGATAAATGTTGCCAAGATGGTGGCAGGTAAAAAACACTTTTTCACGTTATCCTCTTCTAACTCAATCAATTACTTCATGCAGTGCGTACATCTACACTTGTATTTGCGAATGCAACTTTCTGCGTCAGTCTGACCTACGATTTCATGCGCAACCCATTTAAATATGAAAAATTCGCGAATACAAACTAATTCACCCAATAATCTATAAGCTATATGACCGGCTTGTATTCGCGAATGCATATTGCGGCTAACGGCTACAGGATTAACCTCATATTTTATGACCAACTCATTTAAGTATGAATGGAATAGAGTTACTCATAGTTGCCCAATAGAACTTCTTGTATACATGTTTCTTGTTTAGCCAACTATATGACTGTATGAACAAACGATATACTCAAACCACTAGTCCATGGCATGACTTCCGAATATGATGGATCCGTAGCACTCTCTAGCGCAGCAACATTTGAAGCAATATTTATGAAGGTGTACATGTCTTGATTCTTTTAAAATACCATTTGCTGAAAAAACTTCCGTCTTTCGGGTCGAAAAATGTCTATCATCACAAGGGGTAAAAAAAACGTAAATATTTTGATTCGAACTTTTATACATTTTATAAGACACAGACCGTTATTCTAAGCATACGAACAAAAATTAATTATCATAATTTAAAAATGTATTATTTAATTTTACCGTAGATGTCGGTGTTTAATTAGTGTAGTTATGCAAGTGTGTTTTTCAGATTTTGTTTGATTTTTCAAATATGAGCCAAGCCGATTTAACAAAATTATGTGAAATAGTTAGGTAATTTATGATTGGGAACATATTCGTTTTCTTACCATTTAAAACATTTTATTACCAGAATTTTTCCATATAATCGCAAGGGGTCTAACAACAAATTTTTGTTCATGTTTTACAAAACATAATACAATAACAAATAGGTAAGATTTTATATCTGATTAAATGTTACAGAGGTATTGGGATGTTCATATATTCCAATGGCATGTCTAATAATCAATTAGAGTCATATGCAATCGAACGCCCTGGAATTCTTCCTCGACGTTACTTGTGGCTATCATCAAGTTTTCTGATGGCTGTTTGTTTTTTGACCTTATCGCTGGATATAATCAAATTTTAGGAAGATAATGATTTTTCTCAATTATTCATGAATTCGATCAAGTCTTGATGGTTGTTTTATAAGCAACTGAGCTATATCTAACTAAGGGAAATATAATTTTAGCTATAGTCCCAATTAGTCAAGGAAGAGCAATAGGCCCGTCTTTATTGATAATTTTCACCGCTGAATAAAAGTTCATATCTCAAAACGTATTGAGACCCCTTTTGTGAAAAACTGCCATAATTTAAACAGTTGTCATTCCAATATAAAACTGATTCATTTGTAGCATTTATCTTATTAATTCCTGAGAAACAATACAAAACGTCGATACACTGATTACATATTTTTGGGTATTGATAAGAAAAATAACCTCAAACTTATAGCTTTGAAACCTAAATCATATATCTAAAATCATTTTTTTTATTATTTTCTGTTGCATTGTGTACTCCAAATTGTGAAAAATTGGGATTTTATTTTTTTGGTGATTTTTTGACCTCTGTTAATGGCAGGCATAATGCAGCCTAAAAGCCGGAAGTTTATTGAACGGTTATAATAAAAATTATTAGGGGACATATGTAGGTATGTTAATGTAAGGTCAAATATCGCTGCGCTATAGTGTGCTACCAACTCCTTTATTAGACGTCCTAGAGATTTCATACCATGGACTACACCGTGGAGGAACTCGTAAAGCAAGTTACGTAAACGGATCCGTTTTCGTATTAAAATAATCAGCAACAATTATTAATTAATTAATATTTATATTATTTTTAATTAAATAATATGATTAATTAACATATTCTTTTATATCATATTATATCTTGTTATATTACTTGATCCTATAAGTTTTATATGGACCTTTTGTTTGACATGCATAATGTCGAACAACAGCCTAAATGAGATTTTAACCATTTTTCGCTTTTATTATATCCTTACCCTGTATTGCCATATCCTGATCATCTGTTAAAACATACATTTCAGTTGCAATTCAATTGATACAAGTGATTGGAAAATCACTGCAGGTGTTACGGATCTTAAGAATATCGACAAGGAAGGACAAACACGAAGTGTGTCAACAATTGTGGTTCATGAAGACTACAACAACCGACTTGACGTCATTGAAATGGATGTGGCGTTAATAAAGTTAGATCAAGCGTTCGATTTCGATATTGTTACCGTGCAGCCGTGCTTGCTTCCAGCGAGACGGTGTGTTACTGGTTATTCGCGTGAATCCTGTGTTCTCCATTCTACATGGGGTAGAAACCAAGAATGTAAAGCATCTGGATGGAATATTTACAGTCAGTATACAACTTTATTTCTATTATATCAGGGAATTTTAAATAACTTTTACTGCGGCTTCGGGAATAGCCTACATTTTAGAAAATATTCCCTCGGGAAATAATTTACACTCAGACTATTACCCTCAATGGCAGTCACTATTTGTATAATATTGACCTGACCAACATGTGACGTCACAGTGTCGGTCAATAGTGTGGACCAATAACGGATTAACAGCTCGGCAATGTTCCTCGGGAAGTGAGATATCGTTCAATGCGTATAATTTTCGTTCAGTGGTAGTCAGTTCCTGCTATTTCAGCCCTGGGCATAAACTGTCATGGTAATAATACTCATAAAACGTCATTTCTGCGGGCAAAATATTGAAACATATGGCCCTTGCGCCTTCGGGTCTTGGTCCAATATTTCACTTTATATTGCCCGCAGAAATGACGTTATTGACGTACTACTACTACTGCTATGCGTGACTCACATCCTGGACTTATTGATTTTATTGCATTTCCGCATGCAGGTCTTTTGTTATCTATATCCATCAATGTTAGGTCCATGTACAGTATGGCAGGTGATTTTAGACAGTCAAATCTTTTACCATGAGTAATTTCTTGGTATAAATACTGTGTTTTTTATTAAAACAATATGTTTTCTCTAAAGTGAATTCCCCATGATAGTAAAATTATATCAATCCTACTCTCTGAAAAATTATGGATTAGGACCCCACCTTGTCACTTTTTTAAAAATATAAGGCTTATTTTCTAAAAGAGAATCTTGTTTTTCTCAATTTAAATGTATCAAAAGTTACCTCTACACTATATTAATAACTTCTGAAAAGGGGATGGGTTTTGATGGGTATGGGAAGTTAAAAACCACACATCCCATGTTATTTTCCCATGGGGAAAACTCATCCTATCCATTGTTTTCAGCATGATTTTGGTCATCGAAAATTGATATCTTCAAAACTAGACATTCAATACCATTCTACTTTGGAAGATGTTTTAGTCTTCTTGTTGAATAATGTTTTCATGCAATAAAAATCAGAAAAGAAGATCCTCTTTTGAGCAAATAAGTACAACATTTTGAAAAAAATTGTTGACATGGGGTCAGAAAGTACTCATTGTGAAAGATATGACCGTCTAAAATCACTTGCCATACTGCACATGGACCTTTGAGTAAAATTCCTTTATAAGTAAATAAATTATATAATTAGTGATCTTCTTTCAGAATCCATTGCACAAAGGGTATCATTGTGGGTTGAAAAATCTAGGGACAATGATACTATTACAGTTTCAAGAACACCGGGAAATAGCCCTGATCGAGTATGCGAGGTAGGGTCAACTAGATATTTTGGCTTATGGAAAACTCATTCCCTAGACAACTCATCCCTGGACAAGTCATCCTCTAGACAAGTCATCCCCTAGACAACTCATCCCCTTGACAATATTGAAATTGTATAATAAAAGTAAAAAAGTAAATATTTGCAAAACAAATCACAGATTAATTGGTTGATTACCTCTTGACGATATCATAGTTTTTTAACACTTTTCCAGATTTCCTCTCCAGAAAGTCTTTGTTCATGTAATTTTTTTTTGAAACTTAAAACTGATCATATTCATAACCAAAACATTTCAAAATCATTTGAATGTCAAATATGAATTGATAATATAACATTAAATTACTCAAATATGCCAAAGGATGAGTCGTCGAGGGGATGAGTTGTCCAGGGGATGAGTTGTCCAGGGGATGAGTTGTGTAGGGGATGAGATGTCTTGATGGTTTTATATACATATGAATATACCTTATGCGTGTATCCGCACGCAAAATATTTTATTGGAACGTCTACCTGAGTATATTACCCAAAATCCAACAATCGAGAGGAAAATTCTGATGTACCTCTTCTAATTGGTTATTTTGTTTTACTTTTAAACATATTAAAAAACATAAATATATATTAAACATATATATACTTGGAAGTCGTTTTAAATACAAAGTTGCATCATTTCTATTGAGAGCCCATGGTGGATTTTATGAGTGACATTTGGACAAAATCGACAGTTGACAAAAAAACAGATACAAAACCTATAAACGATAAGAATTAATGTAGTATAATGGTAATTTACAATAACAATTTATATATTTCTTATATAAAATAAACTGACTTAATTACTCCGTGATTCATATTGAATATCTTGAATCGCTAATCATATTTGAAATCCAGCATAGTTTTACATTTAGCGTAGATTTTCGCGACCAATAAAATCATTTGCGGAATATACACTACGTACCTGCTGCAGTTAAATATCGCGGATCATTGAAATCAATGTCAATCACATATGTACAGCTTAATATGCCAAACTCGCTTGTAGAATATGGTATATTCCGTAGGTGAGTAAGGCATATTCGATCCGTTCCCTATTGCAACGATCAAAAACCACAAGACCATGGGACATTTCATGAATACTAAACGCTTTACAATATATGTCGAAGGAACCTACAACTCTGTAGCCACATGTTGATACAAATAAATCTGTTACTTTTAGGGGTTTAGTGGAGGTCCTTTAAGCTGCACAAAAGATGAAAGTGGGCAATATAGAGATGACAAAGTTCTTGAGATACCTCCCCAATCTGATGTTGTGATTGGTATCAATAGTTTAATAACATTGAGTGGCTGTATGAAACATGACTTACCGGATGTTTTGCATTTCTCACTTTTCATCAATCAAACGATATCTTGGATTGCAGACAAAATTATTTGTAAGTGTTTCGTACGTATACTAGTAATTTCCTTTTGATTGGTTTAAATAAAATGAACCATACGTGCATACAATGTCTGTAAATCCAAGGGTGAATATTTCTGTCGGACTCACAGCAAGCGTTTGTGTTTGTGATGCAACATTTTTAAATTCAGTGTATACCTAAAAAGAATGGTTCTTGCAATTGCGTGGATTTGTTTTTTTCGAAATTAAAGTCATTGAAAAGGGCATCAATTGATGTTGAAAGTGAGTTTTTTGGACACAAATGTGATATTTTCATCAAGTACAAAAACATCAGTTCGATCAAGGTTTAGAGTCTCCCTGGAAGCAATCTTAAAGCTGCTTCAATTCATAATATTCTCACGTATCTTCTATTTTAGCATGGGGAGAGTGGGGCGCATGTTCCCTTACTAAAGACGGCATGGGGAAGACAAGAATACGATCTGGCTATTTCTTGGAGTTTGGATATTTTCCAAATGATGGTCCATTATACCAATCCTACACTGGAGTTGATATTGAAGAGGATTACGATAATTGTGAAGGTTAGTATTATGTGGAAACCAGCGGTAGCGACTTGCAATATAGGGTCATTGCGTTTGGTAATTTTAAATAGTATTGCTACATAAATGCATTTAGTTGTAATGTAAAAATTTATAACGAATTATACACTTTAATATTTATAATTTAGACCCGTGTTTTGCTGAACCCTGCAAGAATAGTGGGACTTGTCAAGCCCAGGGAATACGTTACGAGTGCATATGTGCAACTGGCTATAGTGGTAAAACATGCGAATCACGAGATATATGCCAAACAAATCCTTGTAAAAATGGTGGGAAATGTACGGCCTTCAGGAACGGTTTCAAATGCGCATGCCCGTCTGGGTACAGCGGTACAACATGTAATATACGAGACAGATGTAAACCAAATCCCTGTAAAAATGGCGGGAAATGTAAAGCCTCGAAAAAATGGTTCAAATGCATATGTGAGTCTGGATACAGGGGTAACACATGTGAAACAAGAGATGGGTACAATTCTCCAAACATTGTACTAATTATTACCGACAGTTTAGGGTACAACGATATTGGTTTTAGAAACCCTAAATTCGTAACTCCAGTTATCGACAATTTGTCAAAGGAAGGGATTCGATTGGATAATTACTATGTGGACACGTTGTCAACGGCATTTAGAGCAAGTCTAATGACCGGAAAATATCACGTGAGTCAATTTATCTTAAGTGATTTTTGATAGTACAGACGCCTCGACATTAACCGAAGAAGAGTAGTGAAAAAATTGCGGTAAAGAATATAAAAAAGAGTGACGGAAATGTTTAAAAAAATGTTTAAAGTGTGTTGCCATGATTCTCCCAGATTTAAAAGTAAATACAAATGCAATTGCAAATACAAAACGGTTTCATTTGAATTCTTTGAATATTTTTAAGTTAATTAGGCAGACGGTTACATCATCAAATATTTATTTAATATACACTTTTAGGCGAAAACTGGAGCAATGGCAGAAATACCGTTATCAACAGACCATTGTATACCAAAATTTGGACTCAACCTCCCGGAAAGACTTCAACGGGCTGGATATTCTACCTATTTTATAGGAAAATGGCATATGGGCTATTCGAGGCCCTCGTGTCTGCCTCGAAACAGAGGATTTGACTACTTCTATGGTAACAAAATATTATATTTCTAAAACATTTTAGAGATTGTGTTATTAAAATATGAACAGAAAAATACAGAAATAATGAAAAGTAGCATTGAGCCCTTTTAAAGATCAGATGTGACGTGCCATACAGGGTGGGCCAAATTATCCCAATTTGTGAATATAAGGACGTGTCGCAAAAAGGTCGCGCACGCATTGTTACACATTTTCGCTTTTTAACACCACAGAATGTGACGTTTTTTGAGAAAAATGTGCACATATGGAAATCCTTTCGTCCTCTACATTTGCCTCTATATCTCAAAATGTTTAAGTCGAATAACTCTGATATCGTACATGTATTAACAATGGGATAGGAGCATCATAAAACACGAAGCAATTGATATTTTAGGTGAAATAAATATACGAGTTGCTGTGCTTGAAAATAGGCGAATGGCGTAAATTAGCCCTATTTTAATGAATTTTGAAAATCTTTCGTCCTCCACTTTTCCACATACAACAGAAAACACATACTTTTGCGAACAAAATCAACTATTTATTAATAAAATAGAGTTTAGGAGCAAAATAATCATGTATGATTTATTAAAAATTGATCTCGTATTTTTTGTTCAATGTACACCTGAAAAGCTGAAGGTAACAAAAAATGAGCAAAAACTCTATGACGTCACAATATGGGACGCTTACTAAAATTCATCCTTTGAAATAAAACGTCCATCTACCTTTATCAAGACGAAAATTAAGTATAATAGTCATATATTGTTTGAGTTATGAGCGTTTAATGACGAAAAATAATTCAAAATGTAACGTGTCAACAGGGGATATTTGCCAGATGTTTTGGTAAAAAACTCTTTTTTAAAAAAGAACGCGCAAGAATCGTGAACGGAGTGTAGTTGATCTAAAAACTTCATCAAAACAGCTTTAAAATGATATATAACTTTAATTAGAATATTATCTTATAATCCGGGGAATCAAAGTTACATTCACGCAATACCCTTAAAAAACGAATGCGCCACCTTTTTGCGACACGTCAAGCGAATTGTAATTGGCTCGCCATATTGTCAAAACCCGTTAGATGCTAGTACCGTCCATAAACTCTCTTCACACAGACTTCAAATTGTAATTGTAAAGATACTTCATTGACATACTGTATATCAGGTTCCCTAATAAAAAATTATTTTCGATAATAGGGAGTTATGTTGGTTGGAAAGGTCACACCACCCATAAAAGAAAGGAATGTGTCAGAAGGGGAAATGCAACTACAATAGGAAAACCATGCTGCTTGAGGAAAATAGCGTCCTTCGGAGACTGTGTATATAAATGTTGGTCTAACTACATAGGTATGTTTGACCTTTTCATATTTTCAAGTACAAATAATGCATGTCAGTTTTAAGCATTTCATCAATTACAAATTTGCATCCTGATGTAATATATTTTTTTTTTAATTAAATGGTTATTGCTTGGCAAATCTAATCCATTTGTATGTTTAATTTCCCATACATTTGCTTGGTTTTCTTTTCTTATTGTATCTGTAGAAAGATTCCGCGATGGCCGTACGTCATGCGTACGTTCTACTTGCGGCTGTCTTATTCGATTCATAGGTTTCAATTAAGAATTCAAGCCCCAGACTTAGTACATTGTAGTTTGACTATCATTCCTCCAAGGTATTGTTTCAAACTTTGCACGAGATGCGTAATCGTACGATCGCCGTAAATATATAATACTGAGGGTTTAGCGCTCTTCAATATTATGGAAAATGGCATAGTCCACTCTATTAACACAGCTCGTTCTTTATATCATTGACTGTTTCATCGTTTTAGGAATTGACCTTGTTGAAAATGAAACCCCAGTGGTCGATGCTGATGGGGAATTTGGAAATGATCTGTTGACACGAAAGGCAATAGAGAAGATTGGAAAGCACAGTAATAAAAAGGTATATTTGAATTGAAGTCAAACTGTACAAGATTTATCACGTTTCAATGTATGGTTCCAAGCTCCAAGGGATCGCAAGATTCTTTCAGCAGGAGAAACCATATCATGCAGAAGGAAATTGAACCCACTTCCTTTGGGTATAGTTGTATGGTTCAACGTCCCTCTAGAGTCTAGACTACACTCATTGATTTCCGACAGCTACACAGAGTGTGGGTTTGGTTTCATTCATGACGTTTACATAGATTGGTATGTGTTGTCATTATCCAAACTCCAACCTTTGGTAAGAGGTCGGTAATGGCATACATTGTGACACAGAGTCCAGTTATTCCACGTCGGAGTCTCATCTGGGTTATTCTTCCATTTGGCTCTTTGCTTCGCGAATTCTACAGCTTTTAAGACTCTCTCCATCTTTGTGCTTTTCGAGTCTCATCTAGCCAAAGTATCCCACCGTCGTGCGCTCAATGTTGGAAGATATTGGTGTGTATCCCATCTAGAACAGGGGACCATTGAGATAGATAGGACAAGTTAAATATGTTTTGAAGTGGCATTTGCTCCAAAAATGTGACAAATGGAACAGTAAATATTAATAGAGCTGCCTGTACATAAACCATTTACCAATTTTAACGAATCAAAGTCACATATTTTTATATTATGATTGAAGAACAAAGATTAAGAGTCATTAAAGGAGCTTTACAAGTCATTCATTTATGATTTGGACTCCCTTTATGTGGGGGAGTGGGGTGGTATTAATGAGTACTTATTTATTTTCGAACACTTTAATTTCATCCATATTTCAGAAAATGTTCCTTACCGTTGCATATATCAATCAGTTTGTGAACCCACCAAGAGAGTATCTGGATAAAATAACGAAAATCCCCGAAGGAAGATTAGGCGTAAATGAGAGCCCAAGGAGAGGCGTTGCAGGTAATAATTATGTAGACTTCCAATTAAACCTGTCTTATTTTACTTAAAGAACCTAGAATATATTGACTCGATTCATACAACAGGTTTTACAGGGTGGGCCAAAAAAAAACGCCTCTTTTTTCAAAATGCTATAACTTTTTTAATTTTTGACACAAAATCATAATTTGCATACCAAATGAAACTTGAGGTTGTTATCTAGCCATAGATCACAAATTATACACTTTTACTTGAATAAAATATGTCACCAGCGTCTCACTTAAACATGTGGTGTGCCATGAGAAATAAGCATAATATGCAAAATGTTCCTGAACTGATATGCCCTGATGACCGCCAAGCTAATAGCCCTAATGCAAATCCCAGTGACTGAGTATAGGGTATGGGAAGGTCTCCAAGAGATGGTATGAAGGCACCAAATCTAAAAACTTGCTCAACTAAAGCTGGCAATTAAGACACGTTGAAAAAATATAGCTAACATTTTATTGATACTGCTATATCAGCAAGGCGACTAAAACTAAAATCTATCATCAAGCTAGCTAAAGTAGGGTGGCGGACCAATTGAACTCCTCTTAGATCAAATATAATCCCAGTTGAAGGACTCGTTACATTATATTATTACTAAGAACCCTTGGCACTATATAGCTGCAAAATCAGGGGTATGTAGGTTGGAAAATAAAAATGTTATAGTGTCTTGAAAAAAGTGTCGTTTTTGGCCCACCCTGTATATACAACGTTTTAAATACTGTTATTGTTAATTGCAAATAAGACGTGTCAATTATATATTTTTTGAGGCATTGCGTTAAAGGTTGATCGCTTCTTTTCTGTAAACCCAATTTACTCTGCAGAACATTCGAAAAGGATAGAGCCAACTGGTCAAGTCGTCCATTGACTATTGATTATGCATTTTGTAGCAATGGTGAATTCAGTGGACACAGGAATTGGTCGAATAATCCAGAAGTTACGAGATACCGGTCTCTGGGAGAACACAGTCCTTGTGGTAACATCCGGTGAGTATGTTCAATCAGCAAATCATAGGCATCGTATCATTAACCAATTCCTAATGACATACGTTTGGTATGGAGTTGTCATATGATACTTTTGGGGTTTCTTTTCGACAACATATTTGGAGTAAGATATTAGTGCACATAAGCTAAGATTCAAACTGTTAATAAATATGACACAATTAAGGTTAAATTCGTACCAAGGAATTCCATTTAACAATTCTGCATCCACAATTAAGTGTCCACTATATCTTCAGATAAAGGGGGAAACGAAAATTCCAACAACAATTGGCCTTTAAGAGGGAGCAAGTTTAACTATTTTGAAGGCGGAATAAGAGGACTTGGTATCGTTGCTGGTCCAATTACATTTAAAGGTATGTAATAACATAAAATTCTACATTATTATTACATGGAATCAATATTTCATATTATTGTTGTCATAATAGCGAAACACGCAGCTAAAATTATTCACTTGCATGTTGATGAAGTGATTATCATTTACGAAACAATTACAACTAGTTTTTCACAATTTTTTCACTTGGCACCTTTTGAGGTGGATCCCGGCTATGGCAGTAATGGTTGAGAAATAGTGATCGAAACCAGCCATATTTTATGAGTACCAGCCATCTTTTATGAGTACTAGTATCTACAACTATTTTTGATGTTATGAGTATTGGCTATCAATTTTTCAATTTTTCTTCAACATGTACTGTAATGACTTCAGTATGAATGAAATGTCCCTTGGTGTTCTGGTTCTGGATTGTGATATTGGTTCTCGATTGGAGGGGAGGGGATGTTAGGCATTGTTTCTTTTCACGTTAGATCATGGTTTTGGGATATATATACCAGGGGTCTTCTTATTGAAAGCAGACTAAAAATGCGCTCTCCAAATTAATACTCAAATATCGTATATCCCGACATATTGGAGTGAATAAACTCAACAAGGAACTTTATACAAAGGATTTACTTACCTTAACGCAAGAATTGTATGAAGAACAAAACGCTAAAACAGGTTACGACAACAGTTTATATCACGTTTTGACATTTTAATTGTATTATCGGCGACTGCGGTCGATAGACCCCATATACTAACTCTAAAAACGTTGCTATTTGACTACGTTAAAAAGACAACGTTTCGTGCAGTGTAAAATTCGTTTCATACAGTGTAACGTTCAGTAATCATATTTAGTGAAATAACCGGGTAGCTACGATGTCTGATTTTAAAGTCTTTATGTCCAACAAGGAAGTTGTGAAACGTATTCAAACCATTGGTAGTCATTACAGGAAGCACGTTCCGAGTAAACTAAAGAAAGCAACCGGATCTAAATCTAAATTAGCAACGCTGGACTCTCTCAATGAACATTGCAGCTCAGATACATACTGTGTGTTCAGAACGAATCAAGATGGGTTGTTAAACTGGATAATAACATTACACCTATATTATGAAGACTATAACAACAAACAATTGGAAATCTGTGAGGATCTAAAGAAGATCAGTGTAGAAGCATCAGAGTATAAAGTAACAGTTTTCTTAACAACTGGAACCATTCAAATACAAGGAAATAACATCACTGAATTCAAATCCCAGGTGTTTCCAATCTTGAAAAGCACTACTTATCAGATCAAGCAATCAAACACAGAAAAAAAGGACAATACTCAAGATCAGTCAAATACACAGATAAAGAGCATAACATCTACAACCGATATTAACGATCATGAGATAAAAAGCACAGAAAATGATACCATAAACAATGATTATCACGACAACGAGGTCACAAATGTAAAACTAAGATGTACTCAACCAGACCATGAAAATGCACAGGATGAGAACGAGATAGAGGATTTGGAAGATAACAACGTTCACGAAAATAACATCATGAACCACAATAATCACGATAACGAAAATCCACAAGACAAAATCGTGTTTAATAACTAGCAATACCAATGGTACACCCATCTTACCCGGTGCTTAGTAGTCGCAATCCTTGATTATTGATACACTTATTTGGAAGGTTATTTGAGCTTACCCTTTGGTATTGATACACTTATCTGTGGTTTTTAGGCCCGAATACTGAGCTTTATTTTTTTAATTATTGAGTCTTATTCTATTTCATTAATATGTAGTTGACTTTGTAACTACGGGGGTGATATGATAGGTCTATTACATAATATGTATATATACATATCGCGATGATTAATGAATCTAGAAGAAGACTAATCATTAAAACAAACTTAGACGACATTTAATATTTAAAGAAAAATAATTTGATAGATAAATTATAGTCTCCTAGTAAAAAATTTAAGGGAAACGGGTTTCGTGATTTAACAGAGGACAGCAAGGTGTTTACGATTCCGGGTTTACGATATTTATTTAGTTTGTAGATTAAAGATTCTTATTTAAAGACAACGTCGACTTTAGGAATTATTTAAGACATCAGTATTCTCAGAAATTGAGTATCCGAAACGGATACCAAGTTCTGACCAGCAGACAAACAATTGCAGACATGGGCTAAGTTTGTTTATTTAACGGTTAGATTTGTTAATGACTTAATGATCCGTATTGTAATCTCTCGGAAGACGTTATTTTTATTTATTCCATACTTTGTATTTGCGTGCATTGTAGTAAAGTTGATACTTTTATGAACAAGAATGTCCTTTTAATGTCCATTTTGTATGCCTTTTATTTCCACACTATGTTTTGATTTTGCCTCGATGTTATTGTATCATAGTGTTTTTGCTTTAAAAAGTCGAGAAATGTCAACTTTTTAATCAAGGAATGTTGGTTAATCCCTTGTGGAAAATCACATTGTTGATGATGTCAACGGACCATGAGATAACACATTCTCCGGGGAAAGATATCAATATCAGATGTATATCAGATAGAAAAATAAATATTATAGCAGATGCTAATTGTTTGCTCTGAAATAATGTGACTAATGACTATTCCAGCGAATCAGGTAGATACATGTATTTCTCCGGTTTTCCCGTAATGAAAGTATTTATTTTTCGTTTCTATTAATTTGACAAGTAGGGTCGTTGATAAACACATTAACTGTAAAAGTATTTATTGGAAGTACTTGTTTTAACAGTCTTTTCGCTTCTCTTTTTGTCTCTCAAATAGCATAGGCGTAGCCAGGGGGAGGGGTGCGGTGCCCCGGGTGTGGTGCATAACCAATAAAATTGAACCATGAAATAGAAGAAGAGACAGAAGCTTCTACCTCAGTTTTGAAGGAAGTTGCATCTTTTGGCTTGCTTTTGCCACGATCGCACCCCCCCTCCCCCAACTGAAAACCGATATTGTTTTTTTGCCGATCGCACCCCCACACTGAAAGTTGGCTACGCCCCTGAACATGGATAATATAGGGGCACTATTACGCTGCGTGCAGAGTCTAGTTATAAACTACAAGAAGACGAAACTCTCTTTTAAGAAGTGAAGTCGAACGAATGCAAAGGGTAGGGGACTATAGAAGGGGATCATATAAAAGCACAATCTATTTCACAACGCCTTTAACTTTTTTTCTTCAACTGTTGCCCTTTGTGCATTTAAAAAATAAAATATCTTAATCTGATTTGTTCCACCTTTCTTTTCGCTCAGTTCTGTTATATTATGTCCACATGTTGTTAATAGGATTATGTCATTTGCGAAATAGCTGTAAGACATTATGAGAATGAATATGGGAGTTTCCACGATAATGTTGTTCACATGATTTTATACACATACCTGCATAACAATCGGAGACAGAAGCGGGGACAGAAGTCTTAATATTGTCCAATAAAAAAATAAGAATCTAACATTTAACAAAAGGATTAATTGCTTAGTTCTCTTTGTCTTAGTCTTTGTTTTCTTAAATGAGAAGTGTACCAACATCACCTAGATTACATAAGAGATCATCTAACAGTCTAAAATTGCTTTTAATTGCAAGTTAAAGCATTCCGACCAAAATTTGTATACCTGTAATTTGGGGGGGGGGTGATGTTACATCACATAATTACAACGTTCATATAGAAATATACAATAAGCATGTCCGTATAAAAGCTAAAATTATAAAAACTCATTTCAAAGTCATTCTGTTCATGGAAGCGTCAAGTTATGAAAAACAATGCTAAACTTTCAAACAAATCGACTTGATTACCTTTGAAAACTTCTTGAGAGGAAATGGACAAATGTATTTTTCTAACTCATTAGAACGTCTGTCTGATTGAAATACTATTTTTTAAATACAAACATAAATGAATTAATCTTGGTCAGAAGTCTGAACATTGTCCAACAAAATAATAAGAATCTAACATTTAATGATTACAAAAGGATTAATTGCTATATAGTCTTTGTCTTAGTCTTTGTTTTTCTAACGGCGGAAGTGTACCAACATCACCTTGATTACAGAAAAGATCATCTAACAGTCTTAAATTGCTTTTAATTCCCGGGTTTTAATTACATTTTATGAATAGAGTTTTTTGCCTCTATTCTCATTTTAAACCTGTCTTTGTTTGCGTATTTAAAGGGGCAATAAGGACTGTAGAGAAAATAGGAAAGTTTTTTCATTTTTTCTGAGCTATCAAGGCAACATTTGGTTTAACATCTTCTTTAACATACCTATTTTCTTAAAATGTATGGACAAGTTATCAATTTCAGCATTAAGAAGAGAAAATTCAGTTCAAAGCTTCAAAAAGGGGACTTCCACTTTTATATTTTTAAGATCCACCATGTCTCAAGAGGAATATCAGCTAAAATAATGTTTATCTAGGGGTTTTCTTTGTAGATAATAAAAATAGATGTTAGTCTTGATGAAATATCCAAACTTAAATATATTTTGACACTGGTCCATGATCGTTGAATGACCCCTCTGCACTAATTATTGCACCTTTAACAATTGTGATAAATTATTCAGTTAGTGTTCTACATTATAACCCCTCCTCTTGCACTGACTAAATATTAAAATAAGCCAGTCTGATTGCGAATTTACAAATCCTGTAAAAGTAGCTTCAAGCCGCCTTTTAATCAGAGAAAACAATAAGTTAATTCATCTGATTGCGAAAATACGAATCAATCTGATTATCTGATCTCCATGCTATTTGATTCGTGCATCATCTACAAGTCAGTCGGGCAAGGGTGAAATTATTTCATTTGAAAACAGAAATAAATATCAGAACCCCTCTAGCATAACTATTCGGAAGAGATTCATACAAAAATGCACGCACCCCTCTCCTCCTCCTCCGTGTTTGCCCACACACGACCGTATTTGACAATTTTTAAAAGGAAAAAGCGTTTTCCCCGGGAATATAGGTGTAGCAGTTGCCAGAAGTCGCACAGCTTGGGAGTCAGGGTATCCTGATCCATGCCTCAACGCCTGACGGGTCTGATATTTAGAGGGGGCGCAAAAATTATTAGGGGGCGGGGTAAATGTGAAAGTTGCTAAAATATCCATAGGCGTAGCCAGGAGGGGGGGGAGGTTGCGATGGGTGCGATCGCAACCCCATAACAATAAAAATAAAACCCTGAGAAAGAAGAAGAAAGGAGTTTTAAAATGCTGTTTAGGCCACAATCGTACCCTCCTGACTGAAAACCGAAATCTTTTTGGTGATCGCACCCCTTCCCCCCTGACTGAAAGCTGGCTACGCCCTTGATATCTGTTTTTGGTCATCAATAAAACTATATTTATATGGTGAGGATTTATGGGTTTTGATAACAATAGGCTTCATATATGCTTTAATGTTGTATTTATCATGATGCTTTTATGTAGGCTATTAATTACAGTCTGTTCTTTTTTGCAATATAAAACTGGTATGTTTATGCAAATTTCGATTGGACTAATATAAAGGGGTATTGTTTCATTATGTGGACTTGAGAAAGTCCGACATACTCATTGCTTCCAACCCAAAACTTAAAATATGAAGTTATCAAGATCCCAAGAACACGATCGCTACTTAAACAATACGTTTGTAAAATCCCGGCGGTCGAAATGCAATCAAACTCTCGCAATCAGGTGCCTAATTAGTCTTTTGATCTCTGAAGTTTTACGACTGAACTTTTCAATGAACTCGTGAGAAGCAAACGCAATCATCACAACATCATATGACATTTTTCTGGTAAATCTAAAATAGAGTAAAACCCAGGGAAAAAGATCGCGTGCTTATTTGATTATTTCATAGGAATTTGGCATATTTCAATTTTGAAATAACAGAAGTCAGTCCCGGAAGAATTTACCAAGCATTCCCTGCTTCGATGCGTTTTTATTGCAAGGGCCGTTTGCGCCGATATGAATTCATAATTAGGGCATTAGGGTTGTGCTTTATTTGTTTTATTTATATAAATGTTATGAAATGTGTACGACACTTTAATGAATTATTTCTAGGGTTACAATGCATATTTGACTTTTCCCTCTAAAAGTTTAAAATTCATCATTATACTTTTCTTAGTTTGATTCAATAAAATTAACATTGGATTCCAGACAGTTATCAAATTCTCAGACATTTGATTAATATAGATATTTGTTTTGTACTTCCTTTGACCAGTGGCTGGTGTGACTGAGATTCGAATCTAATCTGTTTCATTTTTATGTAAATTGAAAGGAATAAAGTTTTATTTTAAGCGTTTTAACAATCCTAACGTTTGGCGTGCAGCTCCACTTAATACACAATCAAAGGACAGAATACAGAAATAAGAACATGCCTTTTATTTGTTATTCAAACTCGAGCAATATCCCCGTTATAAAACCAAAATACGCACCTTGGTCATCGCAGAAATGGTCTTACAACAAACCTATATGTGCCGCTTGTGTCTGTAACTTAATAAATAAATGATAAAAAGTACTGAATATAAAATACGATTCTGAATAAAAACTTTAAGAACGTGGTTTGCGTTATTCATTTATTTATTTATAAGAACGCGCTCGTCTTTTGAACTCTATAAATGAGAATGGAAGTGACCATTAGCTTAATTAGTAATAGTAATTGTTGTACATGTATTGCTTTCCTGGGTTCTCTAATAATAAAAAATATACGTTCCCAGATAAAAATAAATAGAAGAAGAATCTAGATAACAGTCTAATAAACAATATCAAGTTTAAAATCCGGCAATAAGCTTACGCGCCGGCCGTTAAAGTTTCTGAATTTAATAACAAAGTACATGTGACTGTAATTATATCCATTGATGTTGTAAACTTTACTACATGTAGGTTTAAACAGAGACGGAGTTATGTTTATGTCTTTTGAACGGTGGCTCTACCTCGATGCATCTGTTAATAAATGATACTATAAGCTTTATTGGATCGTGAATTCACCTTTTCAAATTCAAATCCCCAAAAAATAAAGCACACAATTTAAGCGTGACAAAAAAGAGCAAAACTGAAAACCCGTTAACCTATAGTGCCCGACATTACGTTAATAAATAATTTCCACATGTTGAAATATATCGCTATTTGATTGAGTTCAAGACAGAACTTTTTGGAATTGTTTCACATAATGTAATATTCCTCGGATTTGATGCATACACATGTTTCACAATCAGAGACAAGGGTCTTATGACGGAGTCTTATATTTGGCAAACCAATCAACAAGTAGTATTATATTATCACAAAAGATAAATTACTTATCCCTTTTAAAACTGCGGTTAGGTACCATCTTGATTTCAGTAAAGACAGGCCATCTAGGAATTATTTCTGCCTCTCATTCCTTAAACCGGCTTCGTTAAACAGTGCCAAAATATTTAAGTCGGAGATAAAAACAAGACTATTTTTATATTTAAATCCCCTCACCCTGTCAATGTCTATGCCTGCATCTGGTTTTTCCCACCTTTGGGAGGGAGCTAGTATACACATAGATTACTTACTGGCCATGGACGGGGGGCACAGAAACGAACATTTTGGGGTCATAAGGGATAATTGGGGAAGGGGGAAGGGTGGTGGTGAATAGTGAAGTCCGGGAGTGAAGTTAAGTGGTACTGAAATCTTTCTTTTGATATTTAGTGCTTGAATGGAGACTTGTTTCCACTCCCCACATTCTAGTAGAATTTAAATATTTGATCCAAAGAGTTATTTTAAATCAAACTTGTTAATTATCACTCCCATGATTGTACCGCTTCACTATTGTCTAAGATAATTATAATGAGTTCACGGGACACTATAGTCTTCCTTTTAAACTTTAGTGGTTGGATGGAGACTTGTTTCCCCACCCCGTACACTAGTAAATTTGTAAATTTTAAATATTTGATTTAGGGAGGTATTTGCAATCCAACTCTGATGATGCAAGACTAGTCAGCCAAGACTAAATTATGAACTTATTATCATTTAGACTATTGAGTTCATTAAATTATAATTCCATAGATATCATATTTAATCCTGTCAACACAATCATGGTATTAATTGGCATGATATGTAATCAGAGACGGTTTAAAAAGTTGTTTAGATTAATGATAGTATTAGGAAAAATCCTAATTCAAAGTTTTTGTTCTCTCGCAATACAGAGCAAACCACTCGCCGGGCAAGCATTCTTTAAAAACGTGAAGTTTTCACCATGTTGAGCAGTTTTGAAAATTGTCCAATTTGAACCATCGCCTTGTATATTTTTATAACTGCCCCCCCCCCTTGACACTCGAGTGTAAGAATCCTTTCCACACTGTCAATAGTTTTACAAAATAGTTCATGTCAGGAAGGGGGGAGGGGTGAGTGTGGAGAACAATCACTGACTGCGCATTTGTATGATTGAACATTATACACTTATCATGAATTCGTAAAGTTTAGTTTTAAAATAAACATGAGTTACTTGTAATTATCAGACCAATCTTTTATGGACAATATTATATATCAGACTCCTTTATGGACAATTTTATATATGCAAAGAATTATTAAACGCTTGCTGCATGCAAACATACAACACTTTTTAAATTGGAATACTTTACTTAGTTAATTAACACAGTAGTAGTCATATGACACGCGGATAAGACGTAACTGGTCCGAGGATAAGCTCTATCTATCTCAATAGTGTGAACTTTTTATTCCTGAGAATTAGTAGTTAGTCTTGCTTATTACTTATGGATAACACATAACGTATTCTTTCTTAGTAGTGCTTACAAAATAGTGTTTCCCGTTGTGATCCAGCTGTAAATAACGAGACTCTAACTGTAAATAACGAGACTCCAACTGTAAAAAATAACGAGACTCCAATTGTAAATAACGAGACTCTAACTGTAAAAAATAAGGATGGCGACAAAAAAACAAAAGTAACTTCAACAGATAACGTGTCTGAAACCGAATCCAATAATACAAAGAGTTGTGAGACCAGCATCCTTCAGCAAGAACTGTCAAAAATAACTAGAAAGATGGAAAAATTAGAAAATACAGTTTGCGATCTAATAGACAAAGTGAGTGTGAACAACGTATCACAGAAAGAAACGCGATGCTCAGGAGAAGAATCGACGTGCGAGCATGATACAGAATTACGCAGAGTAAGAAAGATAAGAAAAGAACAAGCTGATTTTGTTACAGACCAAGCCAGAAAAATTAAGGCGTATCAAAGTGAAATTGATCACCAACAAACAATTATAAGTTCAAAAAACAGGGAAATCGAAGAACTAAATGAAAAGATTCAATCAAAGATGCAAGTAATATCCAAACAAGATGATGAACTTCACGATCTTAACACACTGAGGAAGAAAGTGGAGAAACAGGATTCAGTTATCAGATCAAATAAGAATGAAATGGAAGAGCTACAACAAAGAATAAAAAATAAAAACCAGTATTTAGAAGATAAGGAAGAGGAAAATTTTGAACTCAAACTCCAGTGCAAAAAATTAGCACACGAGAAGAAAGACGACACGCCATACACAGTGGTAACCAGGAAATCTAACAATCTAATAGAAATAACAAACGATGAGAATAGCGAAAAGGAACCAACTGTTAAACTAATCGGATCAAGCATTTTGTCCCATGTGGATGGCAAGAGGATGAGCGGACTTAACGTGTCAGTTGAACAGGCCTATACAATTCAACAGGCTAAAGATTACGTAAATGGTTCAACTTCAAAACCAGACATAACAGTGTTCCAGGTATTAAGTAATGATGTCAAATCAGTACAATCAGATGAAAGGATCATCAAATCGATGGAGGAACTGGTCAAACTCAACGAAACAAAGGCTCCGAACTCGAAGATTATAGTGTCCTTACCACCACCGAGAAAAGACAACCCAAAATGGAACCTCCGTCAGAAATCTATAGCTAGCCAATTGGAAGTACTATTCCACGATAACGACAACGTCACATGCTGCCCCAATGACAATCTAGGACTGAATGGCCAACCGAAACCCCATCTCTACAGAGATAACGTACATATTAACGAACAAGGAACTAGAATGCTCTGCGGAAATATACTTCGCACGGTTAGAAAGTTTTGTAATCTCTCCCAACCAGCACATCGTAACAACAATAACATGACCAGCAACAATAACTTTTATGGATCTCGGCCAAGATATAGGCAACAGTATCAAAGATACTAGATTCGGGGCCTGATGGTAATCTAAACTGATCATCAGTGACTACACTAGACGAATTAAACGTTATTTAGTTAAGATGTTTCATTATTTTGTAAAACTATGGTAATTAAGAATGTAATCACGAATTTTACTCATTCATTCCGTTTACGGTTTTAAGTCAAGACATACATGTAGGGCATAGTATCAAAGATACTATCGATAAAGGAACTGTTGGTACTCTAGACTGGTCAGCGAATTTACGACCATAAACGGATTGTTAACTTCTACTCACTCAAGACCAGCGATATTATTGTATTGTATTGTAGTATAATGTAGTATTGTATTGTGTTGTACTATATTGTATTGTAGTATAATGTAGTAGTAGTTTCCGATATGTATTCGATATGTAATCAATATACTCCAGATATGGTTTAAAGCCAGGATATACATGTAGGTCACAGTTTCAAAGACACTTCAGTCAGATAAAATGACTGTATAATTTAGACGGATCAGCGACTAAATAAGTTATATACTCGTTTAATTATATTATAAATTCAAGTAAGAATGTATAATACTTCTACGCATTTAAGACGTTATCAGCAGAAGTACACTATATGCAATCATTACATTATATTTTCAGTATGTCGGGATGTAAGATGTAAGATGTTGAATGTTAATTAACATATTTACGTATTATAATGATATATAAAAATACGACCATTACCACACATTTAAATATCGCTTGCTGGAACGTTCAGGGAATTGAAAGCAAAGTAAGAAACAAATTGCACGATAATGATTTTATCAAAGAATTAATAACACATGATATAGTCTGTCTAACCGAAACACATGGTGATGAAAAAGACCCGATATGTTTTGATAGAGTTAAGGGCTTCACATCATTTTCGGTAAATAGAGCTAAATCTGGCAGGAAACGTCATGGCGGATTAGCTGTACTTATAAGAAATACATATATAGCAGGAACGACAATAATCAAAACGAAGACACCAGATATCCTGTGGGTTAAACTTTCAAAAAAGTTCTTTAATACAAGTAATGACATGTACTTATGTATAACGTATTTTTCACCTGCAAACTATAACCCAAAAGGTAAATTCAACTCAGGGGATGACCCATACGAGATTTTGACAAAAGAAATAAATAAATATTCTAATATAGGTGATGTTATGATTATGGGAGATCTTAATTCAAGAACAGGTGAAGTACGCGATTTTGAAAATAATCACGGTTATGATGATCATATCCCAAACATTCTGCTTTGTCCCAACGATGTCACCATCAATGAACGTTCCAGCATGGATTCAGTTGTTGATGCTTCGGGTAAGAAGCTACTAGACCTATGCAGGTCATCTAATTTACGAATTATAAATGGCAGAGTACTTGGGGACTCGCCCGGTAGATTCACCTGTCATAAATGGAATGGAAGCAGTGTAGTTGACTATTGTATTATTCATGAAAATATGCTTCCAGATATTATGTACTTCAAGGTTCATGATAACCTTTGTGTGCTCTCTGATCATTGCAAGATTTCTCTATTAATGCAAGTACGAATACCAAACGACCACGGTAACAATCGGACTAAAAACAATGGGGATACTATCAAAATGAAACCAATCAAATATAAATGGGACGCCCGTCGCGAGGTACAATTTAAAACGGACCTCTCCAATAATTTAAAAACACGAAATGATATAAATGAACTCAATTACGAGCTAAACGACACCTATAATATTGATGATTGTATTGACAAGCTCGAAAAAATTATAATTAACACAGCAAAAAGAACACTTCGAAAAAAGTTACCCTGTAAAAGGAAAGGGGGCTCGATATCTCAAAAATGGTTTGATAATGATTGCAGTATACTGAAAAGAAAGGTTAAGTCAATTGGAGCAAAACTAATAAAATCACCAAATGATAATATGATTAGAGGTAATTACTTCAAGTTGCTAAAGGAATATAGGAAATGCTGTAAGATAAAACAGAGGAAATTTAAAACTAATATGATGAATAAATTAGAAGAACTTTATGACAATGACCCTAAAGAATATTGGTCCCTACTTGAGCAACTAAGGCAAAAAGACGGAAACAATAAGTCCGCGTATATAACACCAGAGAAATGGCATGAACATTTTTCCAAATTATTTGAAAAGGATAAAAATACCGAAAACAACAAAAAAGTCAACGAAATTGTTAAATCAATAGAAAACGACAATCATTTTGACGAACTTAGCTTCAGAATAACAGAAAACGAGGTTTACAAGGCAGTTAAGCAATTAAAGAACAACAAGAGTTCGGGTTTTAACGGCATTAGCTATGAAATGATTAAAGCGTCATACTCAGTTTTAAATAATGTTATCTGTAAAATGTTTAACATATTACTGAGCAAAACAGTTTTCCCTGAAAAATGGAATATTTCATCAATCGTTACGTTATTTAAGAAAGGAACGACGAAAGACCCTGGAAATTACAGAGGTATTTTTATTTCTGATTGCTTTGGCAAACTATTTTCAATAATTTTGTATAATAGACTTTACGCCTTTGTACATGACAGAAAAATAATATCGGAAAATCAAGCCGGTTTCACAAAGAAAGCACGAACAACTGACCACATGTTCATAATACGAACCCTCGTGGATAAATATATACTAAGTGAAAAAGGGAATATATATATGTGTTTTGTTGATTTGAGGAAAGCTTTCGATACGGTATGGCATGATGGATTATTTTTGAAACTTTTGCAATCGGGTGTAAACGGTTTATTCTATAAAATGATAAAACATATATATTCACAATCAAAAGCAAGAGTCAGACTAGATAATGAGGGTTTATTTACCAATGAATTTGACTGTAACAAGGGAATAAAACAGGGGGACCCCCTAAGTCCTCTTCTATTTAATATATATATAAATGACATTATTAAAACATTAGATCTCAAAACAGACCCATTATTAAATAATAAGCGAATTGGAAGCCTCCTTTTTGCTGATGACTTAGTAATTATCGCATCCTCAAAAGATGAAATGCAAACCAAATTGGACAAATTAGAAAAATACTGTGAAGAATGGCACTTAAATATCAACACTGATAAAACCAAAATTATGGTAATGAATAAAAATGGTAGACTTATTGATAATCACTTCTTTATAGGAAATTACAAAATAGAATCTGTTTCACGATACATTTACCTGGGAATGGAATTAAGCATAAGTGGGTCAATGAGACCTGCAGCCCAGCATATCAAAGACAAAGCTGAAAAGGCAAAATTTAAATTATTAAGTCTAATTTCTAATGGTAATATGAAACCATCATTATGCTTAAAACTATTTGATCAACTCATAAAGCCCATATGCCTCTATGGATCTGATATATGGGGTACGGGTATCTTAAACTCGAGTAAAATTAAAAAAGACCCACAATGGGCATTAGAAAAGGGATATGATGGAATAACATTTGAATCTCTTCATATATCATTTATGAAATCGATACTCGGTGTTAACAGAAAGGCCAGTAATGACGCTACACGAGGCGATTTAGGTAGGTTTCCACTATTTATTTCTTTGTTTTATCAACAAATGAAGGAACCGACTCGCTTCTACGTGAAGCCCTTGAGGTAAATAAACAACTGACAGATATGAATAAACAATCATGGCTCACGCACATCAATGATGTACTTAAATATATTTACAATGGTACTTCACCAAACTATTTAAACTTAAAACCAAGAGAAATTAAGAAATTACTGGAAAATAGATACATACAATTTTGGGAAACTAAAATAAAATCAAATAATGGTAAATTGAGGTTTTATAAGATAATAAAAGCAAAATGGAACAAGGAACCCTACTTGGATTTAATCAAAAATGAAATAGACAGAAATAACTTGACAAAGCTAAGAATTAGCGCACATAAATTAGAAATCGAAACAGGTCGTTACACAAAACCAATTACCCCTATTGAAGAAAGAAAATGTTTAATGTGTAACAAGAAAACCGGTTCAGAATGTCATTACCTATTAGAATGCAATAAGTTAAAAGATGTTCGGTCAAGTTACATGGATAAAATAAAAAAACACTGTCAAAATTTAGAAAACATGAATAACGTGGAACATAAATTAATGTTTCTATTTAATTCAGAGGGAATAATATTAAATATACTAGCAAAATATATATCTAATATTTTTATCGAGAGAGAAAAAAACACGAAATGCATCCAATAAAATCTTGCAATGATCAAGCACCCTTTGATTAGTTAATATACTATATAGATAATTAGTTAAGCTTTTTCATTTTTTTTCTGTTTAAGCTGTACACTTTGCCCAAATGTGGGATACAAGTATAATAAAGCTCATAATAATAATAATAATAATATATAGGGTCTACTTTTCTTATGACAGATTTACACTTACAGTTTGATTTTCTTGTTGGCTTTCTTTAAAGTTTTTAGTCACCCTTCCCTTTAGGCATATGCGCTTATATATTTACAGCCAAGACCTATAACGAATCGAACTCTCAGCTCTACCATGTGTCAGATTGGTATAAGACATTCCTTAATCTCGCAAGGGCACCTATAGGTGGATCTGGCGAAGACTCTCACGACATTTGGTCGTCTATCTGGTAGGTAAAAAAGGGTACCGGTTTCTGGTTCGGAACGATGGCCGGAGATATTTCAACCCTGGCCCAAACCCGATTCATAACACCTAACCATAATTCAAATCCTAATACAAACCAAAACTCCAAACCTTGACCCTAAAGAATCGGAGTTTCACCTAACCGGCTCCGTTAGAATTGACGCTCTTCCATATAAAAACAATCCGACAATTGTTACTGTCAGAGCATGGAGTACTTAGTTTTTTAAAAACAATTTATAATTTGTTAGTCATGATGTATATTACATGCGATGGGTATTTAAAGTAAATGTCATAACTCCAGTTCTTAGCGTGAACTGCCTTTGGTGCCACGAGCACTTAGGGTTAACTTATTAAATATTATGCATATGACTTGCACTGCGGGCAGTTCAAAAACGCAGTCAAAAGGAGGAGGGAGGTTAGGGCAACAGATTTTGGACAATCACATGTTGGATTTCGGCCATTTCCTGGGGATTTAAACAGGTGCATATGTTAGGCGAATGTTTTACCTCCAGGAAAATCACTTCTAGAGATGATAAAATAATTTTGACTTTGAGACGGGGTAGATGCAAACAACCCACCCACATGTTTTTTCTGAAATGTTTTCCTGATTTTCAACCCCTTCCATCCTTTCTTTTTTAATTTTTCTTGTATCAATATGTTGCGTTTTGACACACAGTTGATCCCTTAAAAGGAATAAATGATTCCATTTAGATAAAGTGGAAAACAATATTTTCCATGTTATTTTCCCATAGGAAAAATCATTGCTTTCAGCTAAGTTTGGTCACCCATAATGGGTATCTTTAAAACCCCTGCAGGAATCACTTATTCCTTTAAAGTGGTTAACTATGTGTCAAAATGCAACATATTGATGCAAGAAAAATTTAAAAAAGCAGGGATGGAAGGGGTCGAAAAATAGGAAAACATTTCAGAAAAATCATGTGGGTGGGTTGTTTGCATCTAACCTGTCTCAAAGTCGAAATTATTTTATCATCTCTAGAAGTGATTTTCCTGGAGGTAATGCATTGGCCTAACATATGCAATTGTTTAAATCCTCAGAAAATGGCCAAAATCCAACATATGACTGTACAAAATCTGTTGCGCTAATTTCCCTCCTCCTTTACAAACAAATCGAGATATTGTATCTATCTGCTTTTAGTACTTACATAGATAGTCCGAGGAAAGAAATCTTACACAGTTTAAACGTGGAGATGCCAAAACTAGGAAAACCCCTCTATAAAAACACCTTTGACAGTTCAATTCAGGCTGTACTGAGAATGGACAATTTCAAGTTGTTCACAGGGAGTATGTTAATATTATAATTACCAACCGAGTGTCACAAAGTGCTCAATATATCGATTTCTAAAATTCATGCATGTTATGTAGTTATCTATGTCAATAAACTGACTTATAAATAGGATTGATAATTTATATTCAAACTTATGTAACCATTCTTGTTCACATTAGTCAGTCATTTCATCACAATATGCTCCATCTAAAGGGACCAAAGTGGGAGGTTTTACTGGTTGGACCGCCCCGGCCGAGTACCCCAATCTTGTCACGATTGAACCAAACCCTGATGACGTCAGCAATATACATTTATACAATATCAAGGACGATCCAACTGAGAAGAAGGACTTGAGTGCAGCTAACCCGTCACAGGTGAGAATAGTGTAAGAATAGTAAGGTACTATTCCAGGTTTTCGTCCTTATGAGGGAGTTTAAGCTTGCAATGTTTTTCACAACCTAGACGTAAACGTAAAATATTTAAACAATTCATGTGTACGGTCGATTGGTCATACGTATAGGTTGTCGTTTCGATTTTATATGCAAGCTTAAACTCCCTATTTTCAACCATTGAACGTTTGCAACCATTGGTTTGAAAATATAACAACTTTCAAATGTCGGTGTGCTAGCGCAGACAAAATATCAGAAACACATAAAAAACGGATATTTCAATCAGACCAATTCATTGTGACGAGTATTGCAGAAAATAAAATAAACTAGTCCTGTCATAATTTGGAATGAATCTTATTCCAGGTCAAAGTAATGTTAGATCGATTGAAGGAGCTCCAAAATGGCACCATAAGGGAACCACACCCTTGTCCTGATCCCAAAGGAAAACCTAAACCCGTGAAAATAAATGCACGCGAAAGTGTTGACGCATGGTTACCTTGGTTATAAATAAACAAAAATAAATAAATAAATAAATAAATAAAAGAACATTCGCATGGAGAAGAGTTGTCTTATTTATGATTTTATTGCCTTGTATGCATCTGCAAGCATATAAATAAATTGATTGAAATATATTTCTTAAGCCAAGTCAAATAGTCCGGCCTTTAAAATTGTTAGAAGTATCGTCTTCAAGAATCAAGGTAGGATGATAGTATAGCACCGAGCATAGTTACATACCTTGTAACGTCATCAGTTGACACACATCGTTTATAATCATTTACAATGAATTTCTCTGAAAGGGGACGACTATTTCGTAAGTTGTTGTTTAACTTGACTCAAAAGTATTTATGATACCATATTAAGAATATTTATGTTTTGAAATCTTTATGTATTCACTTTGAGACAAAAGTACACAAACTTAGCGAGATCTCCTTCTCTCTGTCTGTGTCTCTGTCCATACATGCAAATGGTTGTTTATGCGTTATTCAATTGCACATTATAATTTATATATGTTGTAAACTGTTTTGATAATCTTAAATACAGCGAAGCAAAAAAAGATAACAAATATGGTCCTCTCCTAAAGGCTTATTGTGCCAAGTCAACACTTCGTTTATGCAAATGTTCCACCATGTTTAACCAAACATGAACATTTTAAAAATAAATAATTTACGGGACACTGCTCTGTTCGCACTCGATTTGTAGAATGCATTTGCATCTTTATCCACAACAGCAAAGCTACAGGAACTTGTTTTGTCAGCCATATTATAAAGTGCTCCAGCGTCGTAAGAATCGATTGCCTTCTGGCCATTATAAAAAACCTCCAGCAAATTCAGATCACCATAGTACGCAGGGACAATATATACGTAAAACTTTTGCAATTCTTGTAATGCTTTTCTCAGCTCCATTTTTGGTTGCGCTTTGTCCTTGCTTGCTACTACGATGTTACGTCCGTATTGTCCAAAAAGTATGTGCCCACCACATACGTTCGCTTTATGTTTAGACGAAGCAGTTATCGGATCGTAAACTAAAACAAACCACACCCGCCAATAATACTTCTTCTCTAATAAACTGAACAATCCGCTGCTTAATTGTTCATTACTCATTCCGGTATTATCCCTGGCATATTTTAATATTTCCTCTTTAGACTGGATATGGTACCTATTCTTAACGTCTTCGTCGATCTGTCGATATTTCAGTCTTAAGTCATTCAGTCTTAACTCCCATTCATTTTCCCTTTCTTGTTTTATCCTTGTAAATATATTCATTTCGTAATAACCAAGTTCAAGTATAATTGCTTGTAAGATCATGTCAAGGATTCCGAGAAGAAAATATTCTGTCATTTTGCGGTCATTTTGTGTGTAACGCATTACCGATTGTCTAAGGTTTTCGTTAAAGTAGCCTTGTTGAGTAACAACTGCCAGGTACAATCTTGTGCCAGCAAGCTTATAATTGTCGTCGTAGCTCTTTATAAATACGGATTTTTTATCTGCCTCCGGTGCTGAACTAGAATAAAAGAGCCGGTATTCTTCTGTCAAAACCTTGAGTGATGTTTGTATTTCCCCAAACTGAACCGATGTTTCAGCCCACTTAATTAATCGTTCAACATCATTAAATCGAGAGTCTACCCTGTCGAAGTGGGTATTAATTTCGTTCATCATTTTTTTCATAAATGTCAACTCTGCTGAATCTTCTGCTGGCACGAATGTCTTAACTAAACCAATAAATGGGCCCAATGCACCCTTTAGCATTAATTGCTACTTTTGTTATCGTTTCATGAAACTTATGTTCTTTAATAAGATCAAAAATTTATTTTCCCATCTGCAAGCCTTTCTTGATTGCTTTCTTTTCTGACGTAGTAATACTTTCAGCTGTTCACCTTAAATAGAAACAAACGTTTAAAAATAGCATACCATTGGAATGTATTGCGATTTATTTTGTTGTCAAAAAGTTCAAAATACGAAAATCCAAAAATGTACTTCTTATTATTGACGTATTATCGATAGTGTTTCACAAGCGTATTTGCATATTCATTCTGTGTTCATATTCTATATCATTCTAAGTTATGGTCATCATAATTTTGCATTGTGTTTCTAAACTCTGATATGACGTCGCAACTTTTAACGAATTGGTGTTACAGCAGGGTTGACGGTATGTAAAATAACGTATCTTCCAAATGGTTTCACAGTAGACGGACCAATGCGACGATTTAAATCACAGTTACCATTCTCACCAACAAATCCAATTTCTTCAGAAATAATTCCATTATGTCACACTATTCACCCCTTTCGCTTTCCGTACTTAAAGGCTTATTGGATTAGTAGAGATTGATATTAATCTAGATTATAATCGAGAGAAAAGTCCATATAAACGTATTTTATTCGGAAGTCTTCTGAAAATGGCACGTTCTTTTCGATACATTTTATTCGCTATCTTAACAACTGCACTAGTATTGTATTTTTCAGTTTTAAGATTGCTGAGGCAAGTGACACCATCTGGTGTGCCTGTACATAAAAAACAAAAGACAGAGGTAAATCTAACCTGTGACAGAGGATTCAATCTGAAAGGATATTCAAAAGAAAATCGGAATGAAGATCTCATCATCTACACTGAATTATCCAAATGTGCAAGTACAACGTTTATGCAGATTTTGTCAGATGCTTGCGATTCTTCTAAAAAGTATTCAACGCATTATACAAAGCCTCTGGTGATACAGAATCTACTTAAGGTAACCGACTTGTCAAGTAGGCAGAAATTTGTTAAAACACAAGTTCTACCATTCACAAAAAAGCCATACATCTTTAGGGGACATTTAGGTTTCTTTGATTTTAATGAGATGGGATACAAGCAGCCTTTATTCATAGACTTAGTTCGAGATCCCGTCGAAAGGTGGATAATGTATCTTTGTATTACTATCATACGTCAAATTCGTACCATATAAAGCGACTGAAACTTACACGTGCCGAGATTAAACAAACTCTGGGGTACTGCCTCCAGTTGTGGATACGACAGTCTAATTGCATGGGTAGAAACGCGAAGGAGACAGCAATGTGTTTAAAAACCAGACCATTTTCTGGATGCAAAGGGACACATATTGAATCAATATACCCAAGGTGGTTTTCTGGTCAATATATGGACATCGATTCTTCCATGGTGTCTATTGAAAGAGCTAAAACCAATATTGAGAAATATTATTCATTCATTGGAATAACTGAGCATTTCAAAGAAACATTGGTTGCCATGGAGACTATTTTACCTCGGTTTAAAAATGAATTGTCTGTGGCATACAAACAAAAAAAGAAGAAAAAAGTAAATGTCGGGCACAATAAAGTTCGACCAAACAACGCAAGTATTGCCGTGATGAGAGAAGTGTTAGCAGATGATTATGACCTCTATAAGTTCATACTCCAACGATTTTACATCCATATGACGTGTCTGGGTGTTCACGTTGGCTCCAGCAATTAGGCAACAACGATTCAAGATTCTAAGTTGAAAAAATTAAAAAAACATATGCTGGGCTTTCAATAGCAGGGGGCGAGAGTCCAAAATCGCCGTTTGTTTTCTATAATTCGCTGGTTGTCAGAAGCCAAATATTGTCTTTAGTTTTAGGGGGGGGGGGGGAGATTAAAAAAGTCACATCATTTTATCAGTACTTATTGAACGCCCTGTACATTGTATACACACAGGTTGCATTCTATTCACACAGGTTGCATTCTATATTGAGTGTTCAACCCGGGAAGTGCATTTGAATTTGTAAAATGAAACCTGTGGAAGAGTAAATCATAATTTATTTTCATAAGAATATAAAAGGTAAAAATGGCATTCTACGAGGGTTGTCCCAGAAGTAATGCACTATATGCTCTAACTTTATCAATAATTGATATTTTTCTATGAAATTTTCAGGAAATGTTCCTGAGAGACATTTTGATTATTCTAGAAAAATTCAAGTCGACTGATAAAACTATATTGATGTTATAATAAAATCAAGTCGGTGCGTTTGGGTAGGGCGGGGCAGGTTATACAGTCACGTCAAAAGGAATAAAAAATTGAAAATATGAAATAATTAATCAACAAATGCCATTTGGTGTAGCTACAAGAAGTATGCTCAAAAATACATTTTATGATACTAAATTACTCTGAGCACATTCTAGATTTAATGAATGTATATTGCACAGTGTCCCATTTCACATTTTCTCAAAATATTGCTCTTTGCTTGTTATGTACTTTTGATGCCTGTCAGGTCAAACACTCTCGGCAATTTCTTCAACTTTGACTTGTGGAGTTTTTGCCTCCTATGTTTTGAGTTGTCATCCAGGGTCAAATCGTCTCTTTTAAATCTCTTCTGCCACCCTATAATTGTACTTCTATCTGGTATATACTCCTTATATACTTTCTTCATGGTAGCATTGTTTTGCGTGGCTGTGAGTCCAAGTGAAGTATGAAATTAGGCCACCAAACGCAAGGCCTTCTGTTATCAGATGAGAATTGCAGCCATTTTTGAAATTTCTAGACTGTGACTGTATTTGAATTCGTGACTATATAAATGTGGTATTATGACATCACAGTGATAAATGTCATTATTTGTACTTGGTTAACATCATGCTGAATAAATTAAACAATTTCCCAAACATTTTGACCATTTAAAGGAAAGAAATGTTAATAAAATAACACTTTAGATCTTTTCATAATTAGAAAAATTGGTACCTGCCCCGCCCACCCCTACCCCCATGTTGTTATAGCAACCATATTGAGACTTAATATTAATGTTGGATGCTGAAACTTCAGTATATAATAGATAAAACTTCAATTGTTACATACACAAAATTTCAGCTGAATTGAAGAATATTAAAGAAAGTTAGAGCATATAGTGCATTACTTCTGGGACAACCCTCGTATATAAGTTGCCCTAGTCATTCCACAGTTCAAGGTGTTATTTTGTGTAGCCCGTGTCTTGTGGTCAATTAAATTGACAATATCACACGTGGAAATGACTTTGGAAAACCTGCAATACGTAAAATCTTTTAAATCACCTCTCAATAGGATTCAATGTTCAAAACTTTGAATGACTGTGCAATACTCTTGTATATGAGATACATTGTCTGAAATATATTCACAGGTGAATTGTTCATCCTTGCACTTCTGTGACATTTAGTATATTTTGCCTTTAATCTTACAAGAACAATAATAAGTGGATTAGATCAAATTTAATTTCGACATTCCCTGTCCATTCATCCACTTTCGGTGCGCCGACGCTATAATAACACTGGTGCTCCACTCGATTACGCTGGTTACCGAAACGGCTCGTCATGGTAACAAAATGTCGGAACATCGAAGGTACGATTTTTCTTTTTCCTTATTTCACACGTTGTATGCAGAATTTCCACGACATCTTTTACACAAACGTGTATCGGTATCATATGTTTAAGAAAATGTACATATTTTTGAATAAATAGTTCAGAAGACAACAGAATCGTCTATTTAATTCCTCACTTAAGTTACATAAACGGTTTTTCGAAAAACAGGTAAGATCTGCACTTTTAACCCAAACCGTTTATGTAACTTAAGTGAGGAATTAAATCGACGATTCTGTTGTCTTCTGACCTATTTTTTCGCAAACATGTACATTTTCTAAAACATAATTATGGTGCTGATACTAGTTTGTGAGAAAAAATGTCGTTGGGATTCTGCCTAAAACGCGCGAAATAAGGAAAAAAGAAAAATCGTACCTTCGACGTTCCAACATTTTGTTACCAAAACGAACCGTTTCGGTAACCAGCGTAATTGAGCGGATCACCAGTGAATAACAAGAATTTGCATTTTCGGGAGTGTAAAATTGGTTATTTTGAATGCCGCCCCTTGTATTTCTCATCTGCCTCTTGTAAAAAAGTTACTGAAACCACTTATGGAATAAAGGTCATTAGTGACGCCCAAAATACATTTTATGCCATGTTTTTTGTATTTTTGTATTGCATTATGTACATACACATGTTTACAATGACATGGAGGAGACACCTGTTGGATTTTGTTATTAGTGTGTTTCATTGTTTCTTTATTATATTCAACTAATTAAGCTACATGTATGACTAGTTTACGATGTATAATTGCTTCATTAAAGGATGGGGCTCGCTTTGCGATGGGTGCTTTTAGCCCCATATTATATAATATTACATAATATTGTTTTTGTATTTGACTATACACATGTATGTTGTAAAATATATGTATACATGTAATTTATTATTTGTGAAAAATTAATACAAGCAAATTGAGCCACCAACCGCATTGTTATATGTTGTTCTTTCTAATTGGGTAACGTCTAGTATCACATGACAGAAACGTGACATAAATTTCGATAATGACAATTATCTTATTTATAGCACTGCTTCATCTTCTTTTGGAGTTTTAATGGGCGGTCCTTCGGATCTAACCAATCCACCAATCATAATAATTCACAGATTTAGTTCATTATAATAATCAACTTTGTAGATAGCCCTCCCTTGAAGGGATACATTGTACATACTGCTTATTAGATGAGAACACGTGTATTTATATCTGATAGTGATACGTTTTATCAATATTAACTGTATTCTATGATAAATGTAACATAAATATTATAATTTAACCTTCACATCCCCTCCTCCACCCTATTTTTAGCCCCATATTATATAATATTACATAATATTGTTTTTGTATTTGACTATACACATGTATGTTGTAAAATATATGTATACATGTAATTTATTATTTGTGAAAAATTAATACAAGCAAATTGAGCCACCAACCGCATTGTTACATGTTGTTCTTTCTAATTGGGTAACGTCATAGTATCACATGACAGCAACGTGACATAAAATACAGTTATGAGATTTCTGCAATGATCATAATTTAGGGTTAAATCAAAGTGCTGGGTACTACATAAGAATCAGTTCTTTACTCTTTAACCAAACATAAACATTTTGACATAAAATAATTCACGGGACACTGCTCTGTTCTCACTGGATTTGTAGAATACATTAGCATCCTTATCCACGACAGCAAAACTACAGGAACTTGTTTTGTCAGCCACGTTGTAATATGCTTCAGCGTTGAGGGGGTTGAGTACCATTGTGTCATAGTAGACCTTCAATATTCCATAATTCTGCATGAAAAGAGTAACAAATTTTTCGGAAAACTTTTGCAATTCTTTTAATGCGTTATTCGGATCCATCCTCTGTTCAGCTTTGTCCTTGCTTGCGACAACGATGTTACGCCCGTTTTGTTCAAGTAGAATATGTCCACCACACACATCCGCTTTATTGCTATAGGAACCAGTAATCGGATCGTAAACTAAAACAAACCACACCCGCCAATAATACTTCTTCTCTAATAAACTGAACAATCCGCTGCTTAATTGTTCATTACTCATTCCGGTATTATCCCTGGCATATTCTAATATTTCCTCTTTCGACTGGATATGGTACCTATTCTTAACGTCCTCGTCTATCTGTTCATATTTCAGTCTTAAGTTATTCAGTCGTGTGTTCCACTCTGTCTCCCTTTCTTGTTTTATTTCTGTAAACATATTCATTTCGTAATAACCAAGTTCAAGTATTATCGCTTGTAAGATCATGTCAAGAATTCCAAGAAGAAAATATTCTGTCATCTTGCGGTCATATTTTGTGTAACGCATTACCGCTTGTCCGAGGTTTTCGTTAAAGTAGCCTTGTTGAGTAACAACTGCCAGGTACAATCTTGTGCCGGCAAGGTTATAATTGTCGTCGTAGCTCTTCATAAATAAGGACTTTCTATCAGCTTCTGGTGCTGAACTGGAATAAAAAAGACGATATTCTTCCGTCAAAACCTCGAGTGATGCTTGTATTTCCCCAAATTGAATCGATATTCCGGCCCACTTAATTAATCGTTCGATGTCATTAAAGCGAGAGTCTACCCTTTCGAAGTGGGTATTAATTTCGTCCATCATTTTTTTCATAAATTCCAACTCTGCTGAATCTGCTGCTGGCACGAATGCCATAACAAGACCAATAAATGGGCCCAATGCACCAAGGAACCCTTTGACATTTGTGGCAACTTTTGTTAACGTTTCATGAAACTTTTGTTCTTTAATAAGATCAAAAATTTCTTTCCCTGTTTGCAAACCTTTCTTGATCGCTTGCTTTTCTGACGTGGTAATGCTTTCGGTTTTGGGCACCAACGCCAAAACTATCACTGCAAAAACCCATAGTGATAGAAGTACACCTAAAACAGAAACAAACATATTAAAAGGGTTTGATGAAGCGGAAGCTGTTACACTCCCCTCCATAACTTTTGCAACCCTCACTCTCTCATTGGGCAGACCCGTAGCCAGGGGGGGGGGTCAAAATCATGCACTTTTTCACCATTTTTAGCACTTCTCAAGTGATTTTAGCCATATTTCGGCCAAAATTGTCAAATGTGAACCCCCCCCCTGGAAATTTTTGAAAACTGAACCCCCCCTTGGCAAATCCTGGCTACGGGCCTGTTAGGGTACGTGTTAAAGCCTCTTTATATTTGAATTTTTATTTAAATACCAAGCAATGGAAATACTTATGATGAAGGTTTAAATGTAAAATGAATTTATCAATCACAATAGGTCGAACATTGATCGATAACAGATTTGAAGAGTTTTTGAAAATTGTCATTCCCATGTAAACCAATGATAAATGGTGGGTTCGGGGCAAATCAGATATCTATTCAGGAAATGCTTCACCAAAAATATTTTTATATAGACAATTGAGTTGTCTAACCTTTTGTACGCCAAGTATTAATTTACTTTGTGAACATTTACGTTACAGAGCTTCAAAGTCATTTTTGAAAATCATTTTCGCCTCTTGTGTTTTTTGAATGGGAGAGGTTTCTTGAAAAATAACTTCGGCTTTAGAGACATATAACTTTGTTGAACGTGAAGAATCATATCATATTTTGTTCAACAAAGTTTGCAAAATGAATTTTCTATCTAATCCTTTAGAAGAATATTTACAGATTAATTTGAAGAAGATACCTAAAATGTGATTACCATTACCTGCAGAGAACGTCAAATTATCTGCATGAACTTTTACTGAGGAATAAAAAAATTGCTTAAATAGTTCACTGAAAAGAACAACATAATAAATGAAACGCATGGACATTTAGTCTTCATTTGTTAGGCAACATTTTAATGATTGTGGCTTGTTAACTTTTGGTGCTACACATAAATATGGTTCAAACAGCCAGAAGATCTTAAAACTCTAAAATGGATAACCTCGACTGAAAGAAGAAGCCATATTTTCCATTTTAATTGAAAGGAAAAATTAATTTTCCACCCTATGCCAATAGATTATTTAATAAACATTTTCTTCAACGGTTTTACGATTTACTTTGTCCCAAGAGATATCAGTATTTCATTCAGAAAGAACCGCATGTTTGCTGCTATAGAATCATGCGATAGTCTACCTAATGATTTTAAAGTTTGTATTTTTGAAATGAAACATGTATACAAGTCTTGTAAAGCACAAAAACTGAAATTATATTGGACCAAACTCATTCCTTAAAAGTCAATTACATGTATTTGCCAATCATTTCACTAACGTTCGCCAACGTATCTTTGTAATCATTACAAATTCCAGCTCAGTCCTATACGAAGAGATCGAACCATTTCCAGAGAAGATGGTGACAAAAAATAAGAATAGTGTTTAAGATTTATTAAGTAAAACAAAAATTAGTAATAACGATAATATACTTCTTCCGAAAGCTACTTTGACATTATTTAAACAACCATCAGTGACAAACGGATTCTCACGCCATTATATAATAATTACATGTATAGTTAGCAATCATTGAAATTGAAATTATTTACACATTGAAATATAAAAGTAAATAAATTGTCAAGATGGGGAAGAGCCCGGGGAAGAGCATGATATTAATAATATACAGTTTATGTATATAATTTCATCTTACCTCCAAATTGCTGTAAACAATGCATGTTCGCGTCTGAAGTCTGGATAAGTCAGTCTGGTAGTCACTAACATGAAGCCATCTTTGCTCATTTCTATTTAAAAGTAGAATCAATTTATCAGCTTCATATGTCACTGAATTATTTAATAAATACTTACATGAACCAAATAGAATTCTAAGGGCTGTCAGAGAGTATATTGTGCCTCTAAATATCAGCATTTCATTTAGAAAAACTACATATTTTGCTGCGATTGAAGAATGGAATGGTCTGCCTAATGATTTAAGAAATTGTAATAGAATATCAACTTTTAAAGGCAAACTTAGAAAGCATTTCGGGAATGAAAAATGTATAAATATAATAGCATCACTTGATATCACTAGAAAAACTGAAATTATATTTAACAGGTTAAAAGTGGACCTATTTCTAAAAAGTCAATTATTTGCTCATCACTTTACAAACATTGACTCACCAGCCTGTAACTGTGGTCATGAAAATGAAACCCCTACTCATTTTTTCCTCAAATGCCCTCAATTTGTAAATGATAGAATCCAACTACTTATAGATCTCCATATTATTGGTTGTTTAGAAAAATTCTTAGATGCTAACTCTGTTAGCAAAGTAAATATGCTCCTGCATGGTAACAGTGAACTTAGTAATGAAGATAATACACTTCTGCTGAAAGCAACTTTAAAATTCCTACAAGCAACCAAGATTGACTAACATGTATATTACACCATCCCATAATTTACACCACTGCACACATTTTTTTGTAAAGCATTCCAATATCAGCTTTAATTGTACTTTTTCCTTTTTGTTTATATATGAATAGTTACGAATAATTGTAACAAATTTGTATTGCATATAAGTGTATGGTATATTTACTGCGAAGTTCAACACAAATGTTAAATTGATTAACCTTGTTGAATTTTCATTGTATGAAATTAAATGTTATAATATATGAACTTGAAATAAAAAAAATGATTAATAAAAAAAAAAAAAACACGCGGCAAGCACAGTTAAGAGATCTACATATCATTACCATTATTCATATTATCATACAGGGTAAGCCAAAAAAGGTAACACAAACACATGTTAATAACTCAGGCACTCAACATGGGTTTAGTGTCATAATTAGCATTACGTACCCTTTTAAAAGGTCTACCAAGATTATTTGGTTTTCAATTGTCACAATTTTATGAGCATTTTACGGAACATGCTATAAAATATCGGCGTCGTGTTTGGACAAATTGTGTAATGGCTCCAATTTTCTTTCTTATCTTTTGTGTAAAGGGTTGCTAGTGAAAAAATTGGCAATTTTTGGTATTTGGCATATGTAAAGTAAATGGCTATAAAATCGTGACCTCTCTGGATATTTAGAAGAAAGAAAGAACATTAAGCAATGTTTAATTATCTCAAATGTAATTTTAAATCCATACTGAAATACTCAGTTATAAATTTACATTTACCTGGGTTACTTTTTTGGCTCAAAAAGTGTATGTTGACATTAACTTTAACTGTCTTGATCTAGTTAATATAGAACATCGCATCATACCAAAAGCCTTAGTATGTGTTAGCATGAAGGTTTTTGACAGCATCACCTTTTCCACTAGTTGCCTGGAAACGCGTAGACAAAATAATTAAATGGGACACCTGCTCACGTGACCAAAACGCCGATCACAATGTACCGCCATAATGTGCAATAAAAACGCTTTGCGATATCCAATTCAAATAATGGAAACTTCTGAATTAAGAACAATATGTTTAAATTCATTAGAATAAGATGTTCATTTGACATTGTAAAATAGGATCGAATTAAAGCACTTTCAAAATAGTCAAGCGTTCAGAATATCCCTACATGTAGTTAAATTTTATCTACCCTGTGTATTTTCATTTTTTTATTGATGTACAATATATAATCATATCACAAATTTAACATTCATTCAACACCTGTATAACATAGGAATATGCAAAATCCCCTTATGCTGATAAGACTTTGGAAACTAATTTAAATGTATCATGTTATCTCGAGTGTATTAATAACGTACACTCCCCTCCATAAGTTTGGCAACCTTTTTTCCCCCATTGAACTACGTGTTAAAGCCTCTTTACCTTTGAATTTTTATTTACTTAACCTGCAATCAAAATACTTATACTATTGATGGAAACGTAATTTCACTTTAATTCCAATACCTCCAAATTTTCTCAATTTTTTTCCTCAATTACAGTAGGTCGAAAATTGATGATGAATTTGATGAATTTTTGAAAATCGACATTCCCATGTTAACCAATGGGAAATGGTAGGTTTGCCGCAAGTCATATGACAGAATATCCATCCATCCAAGTCCTTGCAAAAAATACGAGTTAGGCAGGTAATTGAATTTGCTAACTTTATTTAACAAAAAATTGATATGTTTCTTCAGGTTCAACAAAGTTATAGGGCTTTAAAGTCAAAATTGTTTTTCAAAAAACCTCTCCCATTGAAATAACACAGGAGGCGAAAAATTATTTTCAAAAATGACTTTGAAGCGCTGTAACTTTAATATTCATCAAATAAACTAAACACTTAGTGTTCAAAAAAGTTAGACAATTCAATTTTCTATATGAAAAATATTTTTTGCTGAATCTTTTACTGAAAATATATCCTGATTTCTGATTTGCCCCGAACCCTCCATTTCCCATTGGATTACATGGGAATGACGATTTTCAAAAATTCATCAAATTTATCATCAATTTTCGACCTATTGTAATTGAGGAAAAAAATTGAGAAAATTTGGAGGTATTGGAAATAAAGTCAAGTTACGTTTCCATCAATATTATAAGTTATTTTGACGCCGGTTAAGTAAATAAAAATTCAAACGTAAAGAGGCTTTAACACGTAGTTCAATGGAGAAAAAAGGTTGCCAAAAATTAGAATATTAATTTGTATGGTAATTGCCATTTTTTCAAATGATATAAAACCCTCATGGCTTTTCCGAATGCATAATGTCGTAGATATAATAATATTCCAATAAAACGGTATTTACGACGCGGTTTATTGCTTCGTGTGATGCTTGATTAAAAGATTAACAGAGGAAACGAGTTACAAATCCCAAATTTTGTTGTTGTAACTAAAATGGTGAAATTGAAGAGTTAATTTAAAACTCAAATGGAGACTTTCGTAATATTAAAACGACCAATGATCACGACTCTGATCTTCGAAATTGTAACTTAACATTAAAGTCTCGCTTTTAATGAGATTTCATGAGATCTGCATTTTTAACAAATAAAGACCAACAGTTTCTTCCATTTGATGGAATATTTGAATTCTGTGTGAAATTTTCTGAAAAAGATCGGGCTAAATCCCCATTGACACAGTATTGATGATCCAAGTGGAACTACTTCTTAAATCAAGAAATTATGTGACTCTTGCTATAGGCTGCCATGTTATCTTGCCTTACCAACACCCATGATGCCGTCTCTTTTTCCATTTATACGCAAAAGGGTCTATTGGAAAACGCTTGCTTTTGTGCCGTCCATTGGACGACGCCATGTATGAGATCTAGAAATGGAGTTGTCGTAAGTATGACCTTTAACACCCTACTCAACAACTAAATAAAGATAAATTAGGTTATCGCTATCTCTTGGCCCCGGGTTCGATTCACGGTTCAGACAAGCTTCCCCCAAACCAGTCAGTACTTAAATCACAGGTAGAGTATATTTGGTTGAACCTAGGGTAATGACACGGTGTACGCCATTTCCCATCGTCATTTATGTAGAGAGAGGTCGCGAGGAAGCATAGAACAAGAACAAATTGGGTAAAAAGCTTTGCCGACGATTGACATGTATTCAACATCGAATTATATAAACAATTTAGGTTACAAATATGGTCGGTCTCCCTTCGAACTTTGTTCGGTGTGATTAATATACGATTCCAAAAACCAGCACTCTTAACAACATGTACTATTTTGAACTTCCTCTGAATGGCTCTGATCCACTGTAAAATATTTGATGTGAATAAAGATTAAAATGTGAATAATGTTATCTATCTATTCATGATACATGTAATAACGTAAATGATCCGTCTAGTCTCATAGCAGATCTGTTGAATGCGGAAAACAAGTACTGCAATTGATTCCTAGAACAAGTTGGCCAAACTGCATAAGCGAATATGAATCGTTTTCAGAGATTTGGAGGTAAATTGATTTTTTTTGTTCCAACAAGGTTCGGATAGATATTTTATTTCCTTCTGGAGAATTGGTTGAAAAGACACAAAAGCAACTGCACTAAAACAATGTTTACTTTACTTAAGCAAATATATAAAATATTCAAAAATAATTTTCACATTAAATTTTGGTGACCATTACATACTCTCACTGGGATTTAGAACAACAGGCATTTACCCCAAAGCAATAGGCAAACATTTTCTAAAAATATTTGCCGCTCGCTTCGCACGCATTATTGTAAAATGTCACCCCTCGCTTAACTTGCAGAAATATTTGCAACTCGCTTTGCTTCCATGAACAAGGGCTTGACCCAAGGTTTTTAATTTTAAGTTGAAGTGTGAAATACCCACATTTAAGTTCCGTCCTCCATTTTGGAAATGAGCGATATTTTGCTTCGAGACTATGGAAAATGGCAGAATTGAAAATACTGATTTTAATTTTAGACGAAAACGTGCAATATCTCATTAGGAGGACATCCGTTTCCATTTCAATTGATGAAATATTAACACAATGTTTATTAAAATATTATTTCAATTTATTGCAATAGTTTACGGTGGTCCAGATGGAATCACTTCTTGCCAAGAATTGGCTAGAGACTCGAGTAACCTTGTATAATCCCCCTCATTCATTTGCATTATCTAATTGAGGCTACCATATTGGAACACAGGTAAAATACTATTATCATCAAGAGTATTTTGGTTATATAATGGTCAATGATCTGTCAGCATGCCATTATAAAATCATTATAAAAAAGTCAGGTAGGCAATGTATTTGAATAAGGAATAGAGTGCCATTAATCTGCATATAGGCCATCAGCTTCGACCCAGAATTTAGCTTATCGGTACCAAGTTAGGGGAATAATGCTCATAGTGATTTTTAGCAAGGTAAATACCTCCAGAGTAAGGAAATATGTGATAGCATTGCAGGAGTGGTAGCTTATGGGTGTTATCGCCCATTTTTCAGAATGGCTGCTATTGCGCTTTTTACCAAATAAAAGAAATCATATCTTAGTATAATGAGAGGCAAAAACGGTGATTTTGAAGTCTGTTTCTGGGTTTAAGGGGTCAAGGATTTCATTTATGTCAAAATCTAAGTCATCAAAAAATTCCTTTATATGGAAATCTAAGATGGCCACCAAAATGGGTCTCAAAACAAATATGTTACTATTGATATAAGCTAAAAAAAGCTCAAAGAACGGTTAAAAAGTGACTTTGGAGACCATGAATAGTAGGTTTTAGAGGCTGAGGATTTTATTTGTGTCTAAAATTAAGTAATAATAGAAATCCTCTATATGAAATTCCAAGATGGCCACCAAAATGAGTGCCAAAATGAATATGTAAACTGTTTATATAAACTCAAAGAATAGTTAAAAAGTGCTTTTGCAGACCATGATAGGGTTTTAGAGGTTAATACAGATTCCATCCAGATAAATCTAGGTGATTAAAGAATACCTTTATATAGAAATTTGAAATGGCTGCCAAAATGGTCAAACATATGGCTGCTAAAATGAATTTACATGCACATAGAAAAGTTAGAAAAGTAATGTACGTAATAGATATCTGAAACTAGGTTTCTTGGGGAAATGGTTTCAATTTAGCCTTTACCAAAGTCATCTTGACCTTTCCTCATATTAAAATCCAAAATGATCACCAAAATGGCTGCCAAAATGAATATTTACATGCACATACATGTATATAAGCATTAACAGAGGATGTTGGCAAGTGATTGTGGTATCTTTGACTAGTTAACTAGGATCTAGGGATTGAGGATTTCAGTTACCACTGAAATTTTTTCTTTTTACTTTAATTGTTAAATTGTTGTCTTGATGAAAATCAAAGATGGCTGCCAAAATCGCTGCCAAATTGGCTGTTGGTTTAGTTTTTTCCTATTTTCTAGCTTATTTCTCTCTTTATCTGTTATAGCCTCTATATTTTTCAGTGTTCTTTGTTGTTTTCATTTTTGTCTTTGTTTTTGTTTTCTTCTGTTTTCTTTGCTGCCTTTCAATTTTCTTGTTTTATTTGTGTTTTCTCATTTGTGCTGTCTTCGTTTTTTCATTTTCTTTGTTTTTCTTGTTTTTTTTCTTGGAATTAGAGTCAATTAGAGCTTTTGGGATACACCAAAATTTAACTTGGTCCATTGTCAAGAGCTGATTCCCAGAGTGCTAAAATACTTATTAACCTTTTTTTGGGTGTGTGTTTGTTTGAGATTATTGGAACCAAAGTTGCCTATCTACTCCCAGGTAACCTTTGCAAGTTACCCCTTCTTACTCTGTTGATGTTGCTCTTTCTCCTCAGCCTCTGTTGTTGTAATGGAAGTTACATAGTTGGAAAAGTTATAGGAGAACAACACCAAACTGAAAGCATGAGACTTTGAACCAATTCCCTACAGGGCTAATGTCAATAGCTTTCATTCATTTTTCTAGCATTCACAGATGCTGTTGATATCTTTAAGAAACTCATCAAAATATTTCCCTAGATATTCAATTCTCTCATCATGGATAGTATGAATAATTGCACATTAGCTGCCTTTGTATACCACTCAGCTGAAAAGATTCCCTGGATTGCACGAAATACATGCCCAATTGGCCATCATCTCGAGGCAGCTTAGAATCCGTTGTGCTCCAGGGAATGACTAGGTCACAACAGTGATGATATTCACAAAGGCTTGGCAAGAAGGATGTTTTGTGTCATCATTCACTTTGAGACCTCTTTTCTTGGACTTCTGTTTTCACAATCCAGTTCATTGCTGCGATGAAGAGGGTACAATTGAGATGGTACATCCCATCAGGGCCATCTTGGATATTCAAATAAATGTATTCCAAAATTACTTATTCTTTTGGCAGCCATTATGGTTGCCATCCTGAATATCCAAATAAAAGAATCATTTGATGACTAAGTTTTAGACATAATTAAAGTTCTTGACCATTGAAACCTAGACATGGTCTCCAAAATCACTTTGAACATGTATTAATAGTAACATATTCATTTTGGTAGCCATCTTCGATTTCCACATCAAGTTATTCTTTGATGACTAAGACAATAAAATCATTGAGTCCTAACACTTTCATGGTCTACAAAATTAATTTTTATCTGTTCTTTGAGCTTATATCAATTCATGTAGTTGCATTTTCATTTTGGTGGCCATCTTGGATTTCCATATAAAGCAATTCTTTGCTGACTTAGACTTAAATGAGGCATAAATGAAATCCTTGACCCCTAAACCCTTTCATTGTCTACAAAATTGCTTTTTATCTATGAGCTTGCATATAATTATATCAATACTGTAATAACATATTCGTTTTGGCACCTATTTTGCGGTCATCTTGGATTTCAATATAAGGTAATCCTTTGATGACATAGCTTTAGATATGAATAAAATCTTTAGACTCTAAAACCTCTTCTTAAACTCTTCAAAATCATGTTGAAACGTTTTTGAGCTTGTATCATTAGTACATATTTGTTTTTGAACCAAATTTGGCGGCCATCTTGGATTTTCATATGAATTAATGTTTTGATGACTTGGATTTAGGCATAACTCAAATCACTGACCCCTAAACCCCCAAATTAGACCCTAAAATCACTGATTTTGCCTCTCAGTATGCTTAAATATAACTTATTTTATTTGGTAGCAAGCGCACCGGCAGCCATTTTGAAAAATGGGTGATAACACCTATTAAGCTACCACTTCTGCAATGCTATCACATATTTTCTTACTCTAGGGGTCTAGACCTTCCCAAAAATCACCATGGCCATTATTCCCCTGATTTGGTACCGACCAACCCCCCAGGCTGATCGCCTAGGCCATCAGCTTCACCCCAAAATTTAGCTTATCGGTACCAAGTTAGGGGAATAATGCTCATAGTGATTTTTGGCACGGTAAATACCTCCAGAGTAAGAAAATATGTGATAGCATTGCAGGAGTGGTAGCTTATGGTTGTTATCACCCATTTTTCAAAATGGCTGCTATTGCGCTTTTTACCAAATAAAAGAAATCATATCTTAGTATAATGAGAGGCAAAAACAGTGATTTTGAAGATTAGTCTATTTGTGGGTTTTAGGGGTCAAGGATTTCACTTATGTCAAAATCTAAGTCATCAAAAAATTGCTTTATATGGAAATCCAAGATGGCCACCAAAATGGGTCTCAAAACAAATATGTTACTATTGATATAAGCTAAAAAAGCTCAAAGAACGGTTAAAAAGTGACTTTGGAGACCATGAATAGGTTTTAGAGGCTGAGGATTTTATTTGTGTCTAAATTTAAGTAATAATAGAAATCCTCTATATGAAATTCCAAGATGGCCACCAAAATGAGTGCCAAAATGAATATGTAAACTATTTATATAAACTCAAAGCATAGTTAAAAAGTGCTTTTGCAGACCATGATATGGTTTTAGAGGTTAATACAGATTCCATCCATGGATAAATCTAGGTGATTAAAGAATACCTTTATATAGAAATTTGAAATGGCTGCCAAAATGGCCAAACACATGGCTGCTAAAATGAATTTATACGCACATAGAAAAGTTAGAAAAGTAATGTATGTAATAGATATCTGAAACTAGGTTTCAGTGGAAAATGGTTTCAATTTAGCCTTTACCAAAGTCATCTTAACCTTTCCTCATATTACAATCCCAAATGATCACCAAAATTGCTGCCAAAATGAATATTTACATGTACATACGTGTATATCTATAAGCATTAACAAAGGATGTTGGCAAGTGATTGTGGTATCTTTGACTAGTTAACTAGGATCTAGGGATTGAGGATTTCAGTTACGTAACCACTGAATTTTTTTCTTTTTACTTTAATTGTTAAATTTTTGTCTTGCTGAAAATCAAAGATGGCTGCCAAAATTGCTGCCAAATTGGCTGTTGGTTAAGTTTTTTTTCCTATTTTCTAGCTTATTTATCTCTTTATCTGTTATAACCTCAGTCTATATTTTTCAGTGTTCTTTGTTGTTTTCATTTTTGTCTTTGTTTTTGTTTTCTTTCTTCTGTTTTCTTTGCTGCCTTTCAATTTTCTTGTTTTATTTGTCTTTTCTCAATTGTGTTGTCTTTGTTTTTTCATTTTCTTTGTTTTTCTCTTTTTCTTTTTTCTTGGAATAAGAGTCAATTAGAGCTTTCGGGATACACCAAAATCTAACTTGGTCCACTGTCAAGAGCTGATTCCCAGAGTGCTAAAATACCCATTAACCTTTTTGGGTGTGTGTTTGTTTAAGATTATTGGAACCAAAGTTGCCTATCTACTCCCAGGTAATATTTGCAAGTTACCCCTTCTTACTCTGTTGATGTTGCTCTTTCTCCTCGGCCTCTGTTGTTGTAATGGAAGTTACATAGTTGGAAAAGTCATAGGAGAACAACACCAAACTGAAAGCATGAGACTTTGAACCAACTCTCTACATGGCTAAGGTCAATAGCTTTCATTCATTTTTCTAGTTCTCACAGATGCTGTTGATATCTTTAAGAAACTCATCAAAATATTCCCCTAGATATTCAATTCTCTCATCATGGATAGTATGAATAGTTGCACATTAGCTGCTTTTGTGTACCACTCAGCTGAAAAGATTCCCTGGATTGTACTAAATACATGCCCAATTGGCCATCATCTCGAGGCAGCTTGATCCGTTGTGCTCCAGGGAATGACTAGGTCATAACAGTGATGATGTCGATAAAGGCTTGGCAAGAAGGATGTTTTGTGTCATCATTCACTTTGAGACCTCCTTACTTGGACTCTCCTGCTTTCACAATCCAGTTCATTGCTGCGATGAAGAGGGTACAATTGAGATGGTACATCCCATCAGGGCCATCTTGGATATTCAAATAAATGTATTCCAAAATTACTTATTCTTTTGGCAGCCATTTATGGTTGCCATTCTGAATATCCAAATAAAAGAATTATTTGATGACTAAGTTTTAGACATAATTAAAGTTCTCGACCATTGAAACCTAGACATAGTCTCCAAAATCACTTTGAACATATATTAATAGTAATATATTCATTTTGGCAGCCATCTTCGATTTCCACATCAATTTATTATTTGATGACTAATAAAATCATTGATCCCCTAACACTTTCATGGTCTACAAAATTATTTTTATCTGTTCTTTGAGCTGATATCAATACATGTAGTTGCATTTTCATTTTGGTTGCCATCTTGGATTTCCATATAAAGCAATTCTTTGCTAACTTAGACTTAAATGAGGCATAAATGAAATCCTTGACCCCTAAACCCTTTCATTTTCTACAAAATTGCTTTTTATCTGTTCCTTGAGCTTGCATATATATCAATACTGTAATAACATATTTATTTTGGCACCTATTTTGCGGCCATCTTGGATTTCAATATAAGGTAATCCTTTGATGACATAGCTTTAGACATGAATATAATCTTTAGAATCTAAAACCTCTTCTAAAACTCTTCAAAATCATGTTGAAACGTTTTTGAGATTGTATCATTGGAACATATTTGTTTTTGAACCAAATTTGGTGGCCATCTTGGATTTTCATATGAATTAATGTTTTGATGACTTGGATTTAGGCATAACTCAAATCATTGACCCCTAAAACCCAGAATTAGACCCTAAAATCACTGATTTCGCCTCTCAGTATGCTTAGATTTAACGTCTTTTATTTGGTAGCAAGCGCACCAGCGGCCATTTTGAAAAATGGGTGATAACACCTATTAAGCTACCACTTCTGCAATGCTATCACATATTTTCTTACTCTAGGGGTCTAGACCTTCCAAAAAATCACCATGGCCATTATTCCCCTGATTTGGTACCGACCAACCCTCCAGGCTGATCGCCTACATGACATTACAAAAGTGACGTCGACATTTACAAAGAGTACATTGCGGCGGTCAAAAGCTGCTAGCCATACATCAATGGGACAATGTCCGACTTTGTCCCTTTGTCTGTTTCTTCCCAACTTGTCCGCTCTTGTCCCCTGGATATCATGGGACATCATGGGACAATGCCCCACATTTTGTCCGATGATGTCAGGAATATAGCCCCATTTTGTCAGAAAATCGACATATGATCATCACGTGATGAAATGCCTTGGTGTTCTGGTCTTGGATTTTGATATCGGCTCTCGAATGGTGGGGGAAAGGGGGTATTAGACATTGTTTCTTTTTACGTTAGATCATGGTTTTGGGATATATGGGGTTTGTTTTTCTTGACTGGTATGCACTTAGAGTTTGCTTTTTTGCTAAGTTCCATTACAACTTTTGGTCCTTTCCCTTTGGCACATGTGCTTAGATGTTCATCCAAGAAGAAAGTAAATTCGCCGCACAATAAATGTTACTTTTCAAAATAGGCCAATAAAAATTGACCTTTTTTATAGATTGAGCGAGAGTAGACACACTAGGATTTAGAAAATATTTATTACTCCCTCTTTGATTTCCAAATGCACCACTACAATGGGCTTTTTAAAAACAAAAATAGTGATGGCATGTTTATCGAAAGAAGGCTGGAATAAAACGAACAGTCAAAGTATAATTGAGAATCAAACACTTTATTATAAGTTTCAATAATGTTGAAATACACAGTCATAAAACGTACTATATAAATTAGAATTATACTTTGGTCATTTAGAGCCAACAAAGAGTTCTTCAAAGCAAGCCCAATGTCCCGTTTATAACCCATATTCTTACTATTAAAATGGATCCAAGCAATACTTGGAATACATGTGGAATAGTATTGCTAGAATCCATTTTCCGGGGGTTCTTAAACAGGACACCGCTAAATTCTTTTGAACATTTAAGTTAGCTCTAATTGTTCAATGGTGGCCGTGGTCAGTTTTCATTTAATGGTGACTAATGCCAACGTTTGGCTCTAAGATAACACCGGTATCGTTTCTCACTAAATTGACTTTTTATGACAAAACTATCCCATTTTTAAAAGCAAAATATGCATCTTACATAAACAATTATCTATGAATTATGAAAATACATGTCAACATAGATGATATAATATTATACAGGGTTGGCCAAAAAACGCCACTTTTTTTTCAAAATGCTATAACGTTTTTAATTTTTGATATTAAATCATAATTTGCATACCAAATGAAACTTAAGGTCGTTATCTAGCCATGAATCATAAATTATACACTTTTACTTGAATAAAATATGTCACCAGCGTCTCACTTAAACATGTGGTGTGCCATGAGAAATAAGCATAATTTGCAAAATGTTCCTGAACTTATACGGCCTGCTGATCGCCAAGCTAATAGCCATGATGCAAAACCCAGTGAGTTTAGGGTACGGGAAGGTCTCCAGGAGACTGTATGAAGGCACCCAATCTAGAAAATTGCTCAATTAATGCTGGAAATAAAGACAGGTTGAAAAAAACTTAGCTAACATTTCATTGATACTGCAATGTCAGCAAGGCGACTAAAACTAAAATATATCATCAATTAGGGTGGCGGACCAATTGAACTCTCCTTTTAGATCAAATATAATCCAAGTTGAAGGACTTGTTACATTATATTATTACTAGGAACACTTGCCACTATATAACTGCAAAATTTGGGGTATGTAGGTTGGAAAATAAAAAAGTTGTAGTGTATTGAAAAAAAGTGGCGTTTTTTGGCCCACCCTGTATAAACCATGTATGTATAATTTCGTCATCGAGGTTTTTATGAAATGTTTAACCTTGAATGATGCATTTAGTTATTTATTGTCTGTTATCCCATTATTGTAAATGCACAGTTAGGGCCAGATATACAGGGCGGCCACAAAAAAGTATTCCCAATCAATTTACTAGAGTCCTGAGCATTTTTTGAAATACAAAGCTAACAGCAAAAAGCCTTATTTGTCCTCCATCAAATGAGGATTTCGGCAAGGGTGTATTGACCTAAATGGGAGATACAATTGACTTCAAAGCTCCATAGCATCATGTTGAAGTTTCATTGCTGTTCAGGAAGCTCTTGGGATCCAATTTCGCGCAAGGGAGGTATACAGCAATAAAAAGTTATGGAAAATTATGCGAAAAGGGTGATGATCTATGTAGCATTTGTTGGAGGACACACTAGGCCTTATACTGCTACCTTTGTATTTTTTTAATTGCACAGAATTCTAGTATCCTGACTTTGAAGTTCGGTATACTTTTTTTGTGGACACCCTGTAGATCGAATTGGGACAATATATGACATGGATACAATATTAACTTACACCCAAGTTTGTAATTGAATACATTATATACGTATATACAGGATGGACCAATAAAAATTGGAACTTATGGAAATTGGAGTTTTTTTTATTTATTCAAAGGATTGATATCGATATAGTGAGCTAAATTGAATGCATGTTTCTCTTAAACCAGTCAAAATATTTTGTTTCAACAAAGTTCGGATTGATATTTTGTTTCAATCTAAAGAATTGGTAGAAAGGAACAAAAACGATTGCACTAAAAAAATGTTAACAAAAACAGTTATAAAAATATATCTAAATAATTTCCGCATTAAAGTGTTGCCAATCAGTGACCATTAAATAAAGGACCGTTTTTACGGAATATTTTCAATAATTGGTTTAAGAGAAAAACAATGTTGAATTCAGTTCGCCATATCGATACCGATCCTTTCGTTATTATTGCAGGTCAATCCACAAAAAATCAGATAATGGTAAAATGATTATTTGAGAAAATGTTAAAGGCCATGACATGACAAGCTAAAAATAATTATACAGCCATATTTTTATCTTGACATTTTGGCTCATTTTCACAAATATTTTACCATTGTCCATTTTTTGTTTAATAAGGAAAATTGAATATAAATTTTTAAAAAAAGTTCCTTATTGGCCCATTCTGTATATACGTATGTCACAATTTTTTTTATAATTTTTTTTTTTTTTGTTAAAGCAATTGCCAAAAAACAATTACAATACAGTTACATGGTAAACATACATTTTACAATTTTACAATACAGCATTGGCTAAACGTTAGTCTTTAAGAAATGTTATACAATTGTCAGTTTTTTTATTTAAAGGAAAAAATCATCAGTATCATTTGTTTAATCACCTCTACCAACCCGTTTGTCTATAATAAAATATTCCTTCACATTACTTATAAAACCTTTAAGTGTTGGTTTTAGAATAGAATATTTGCACAAATAAACATACCTTTTAAAAATACATAGCATATTATTTAGGATGATTGTTTTTTCATTTATACTCTCAGGTCCTATCAATACATTTTGTTTAGTACATAGCAATGTGAGCTCTAAAGGGAGCCATTGTTTAATGTCATTTAATAAGGCACTTACAATATTATAATACATTCATAGAGAAGATGGCAAATCGTTTCAGGATTTGCTTTACAAAAAGCGCAAATGTTTGACTCTATGAGTCCACACATTTTTAGGTATGTATTAGTTGCTAAAAATCTTTGAAGGACTTTGTAAGTGAAGGATGATAACTTGGGTTCATAGTTACTCAGTTTGTTAAGTTTATTTATCTTCTTCCAATCATTTTGATTTAGTGACTTTAGATCTTTATTCCATCCTTCTATATATTTTGAATTCGTTTCTAGGTTTTGAACAAATTCCCAGTATATTATTTTACTAATCTTTGACTGAGTAAGGACATGTATTACGACGAGGTTTATTGCTGGTTAATTTGCGCACATTTCACTTCAAAATGTATTGCATAGACTTCACATATGATTTGAACCTTTGACTGTTGGGGAATAATATTAGCAGCTTTTCCCTAATATGACTTCTTTGAACATTATCGTAAGTATTGACTTCAAGATAATACCTTCTTTTAGAAGCAAAATATGCGTTTTACATGGACAACATATAATATGACATTTAAATACACACGTCAATATTAATAAATTATACAATACCTTAGCCATGGATAACAAAAGAGTCTGCCCAATCCAGTAAATCTCAACCCCCAGTCAAAATATCAGCGCTGGTGAATGTTTAATGAAATTGCTTTACTCACGTTTGAGGTTTCTCTGCCACATGGCTAGCCACTGATTTATCATTTGACTTAGAGCTGAACCATCACTCAGTTATCATTGATTATTTTAAGATTCATCAAATCTTAATACGCTTCCATAAAACGGAAGAAATAAACAAAACATACACATATAGTTCTCCATACTGTATTACCAAGACTTCTCATATGATCTGAACATTTGATTTTCTCAGTATATTAACATAATAATTTAGCATCGTTCTCACAAAGCTAAACAACTAAATAATTATTTGCCAATATCGAGGTAATATCCTTTCTGAAAAGTTCAACATGCATTTTACGTAAACAATACCAATAATATCCTAACATTAATCACGTACAACAAACCAACAAATATACCTCACCATGAATTTAAATATGAGATTGACTATTTCATTTAAAATGCTAAATAAGATACAAAAGCTATTATTAGCACAATAAGCATATTTTACTTCAAAATGTATTGCAAAGACTTAAACTATGATTTGAACTAATAATATAGCAGCTTTTAACTAAGGTGACTACTTTGAACATTATCGTAAGTATTGACTTCAAGATAATACCTTCTTTTAGAAGCAAAATATGCGTTTTACATAAGCAACATATGACATTTTAATCGACGTCATTATAAATGATATATTATATATAACCTTCACCGTGGATGACAAAAAAAGTCTATGAAAACATCCAGGACATCAACCCTCAGTTTACTCAATCCAGTAAACTCAACTCCAAATGAGTCAATGGGAGTCATGTTTGAGATGAATTTGGTATAAAAGGGGTTATAACTATAACTCTCATCCGTAATGACCATAACTAGTTCATCCGTAATGAAAATTGAATTAAACAATCGATAGACAAAGTAATCATCTTCTAAAATTGAATCAAATGTTCCGCAAGTTGCATATCATTGTTAATTCATAATACTATTTAATTAAGAGTTAATTAAGATGGGAAAGACAGCTATAAACATTTTAAGAATAATATTTGTATATGCAGCCTTTTGGCGCTTGTGCTAGTATACTCCTCAAAAAAGTTATATAACATTGAAACGTTGCGGACTTTATAAGGGATAGAATCAAGATACAGATTTATTTGCTTTATTGGGATTTCTTTTGTTCCCCGCTTTGAAAATAGTCAGACAAATATGTGGGTTAACATGTAAACTTATGAGGAAAACCACTGGTCCTTAACTTTTTTTGAGTAGTATAATATAAATGGTTTGAACATTAAAAATGAAACAATGCATAGACCTTGCAAATTTCTGAAGAATGATTTCCAAAATGGAAAGACCGTTTAATTAGTTTTACAAAACATAGCAAAAAGAATCGAGTACACCAAAAAGCATAATCTGTTGTAAGGAAAAGAAACAGTAATACTCCAAATTATGACCCAAACTCACAAAGAAACAATGGTTGGCACCCTTTGATTTTATTAATCGCTTGCTATGAGTTGTATAAAAACATTGCAGATATATCTTTTGTAAAGAAAATATGTCGGAATAAAGAATCTTTTTGGAAAAGCGGTTTCACGTTAATTGTATTTTCAATCACATTCGACATGCATAACATGTTTTATACACATTTTTCTCGCGTTGCAGTCCCGATAGAATTTTCAGAAAAAATTGTAATTGCCACACCAATCGTCTCATTGTAACCAAATTACCGAATAAACTTGTACAATTAAACAAAGACTGTGATTCTTGAGTGTACGAGTATATTAGCCGATGAGAGAAGTAGCTGAAGTAATTTCTATTTTCGTTTCTGGATTTCAAGAAGGTTCTACTAATGTAGAGTCACGTAATATTTCGAACGATTGATACAAATAGAGAAGTCTGATCTAATTACAATGGTACGATAACCAACTTATGCAGGGATATGATGACCTGGGATATTAATTCCGATATAGATAGGGTTGGGTTTGGGTTTTGGGTTGGGGTTGGGTTATTTGTAGTTATCAAACAGGATGAAATGTAAATAATCATGAAACTTGCGGTAAGCTATTTTGTTCGAATCACCTTTGTACCATACATCAGCGCTTTTCTTTATAGATATGACACTGCATGCACCAATTTTATCGATCATGTTAAAATAATGCTTGGCTACCTCTAATGTGGTCGTAATGTCAAGTATTAATGGGTCATTGCCATCTTCCGTAGCATCTAATCTTGTTTGGGCGCCGTTCAATGTCGTCTCTCCACCATATTTCCCCAATTCATTCTTGTCCATACTTGAAACAACGATGTTTCGTCCGTCTTGTCGAAAAAGCATATGGCCATTACATATTCTCACGTAATGATTATCACCACCGGTGATGGCTTTATATACGACAACAAACCAATTTCGCCAATAGTACTTCTCGATTAACATACTGTACAGTTTATCACTAAATTGTTCGTTACTGATCCCATAATTGTCGGCAGTAAGCTTTTTTATATCGACTTCAGACTGATCGTGATACTTCTTAGTGACCGCCAAATCAATCTGTTCAAAATTAGATTTCACTATTCGAATATTTTCTTCCCATATTTCGACCCTTTCCTTTGCCATGGTTTCATATTTGTACACTGTAAGGTAGGCAATTTCTAATTTCGCTGCCTGCATTAGGAGTCGCATAACGCCAAGAAGAAATTCCTGTGTCTTTTTGCGGTCGTTTTTTGTGTAGCGCATGACTGATTCACCAAGATTTTCCTGAAATGTGCCTTGTCTATTAACTATCGCATGGTAAAGTTTTAAGCCACTATTTTGATAATCGCTTTCGTAGTTCATCGTGAACATCATGCCCTTCTGAGACGCATTTGCAGCACTGGTATAGAGGCGTTCATACACCGCATCCACTGCAAGTATCTTTTGTTCTATTTGTCCGAAGTTAACTGCAACCTTCGTCCAATCAACCAGTCGTTCAATTTCATCAAAGCGGGAATCCATTTGATTGAATCGGTTGTCAATTTTTTTCATCATCTCTTTCATGAATGCCAACTCTGCGGAATCTCCCATAGGAATGAAAGCCATAATTATGCTAACAAAAGGTCCCAAGGCACCCAGGAATGGCCCAATCGATGCGGCAATTTTAGTCAACGCCTTTGTAAATTCTTTGCTTTTGATAATGTCAAGAACCTCCTTTCCGGTTTCAAGTCCCTTTTCGACGGCTGTCTTTTCCTCACTAGTTATGCTTTCAATTTGTGGTATCGAAGCGAAAATCAAAACTGCGAGCAACAATACAAATAGAGGCACGCCTAAAATAAAAGCAGAAAAACAATTTGTTCAGTGATTCGAAATAACTGTTTGATACTGGCAATTATTTTCCAATTTTTTAAAATGTTAAATCAAATGTTTACTATCTCACTTGTAATGTTTGCCCTGAGATAATATGAGTTTATTGTCCAGGGTCCGCCACAAAAAACTACTACTGCATAGTTTTCCTACATTATATGCTATATACTGGAAGCTGTTACATTTTTCATGAAACATGGCCTTTCACTCAGAAAATGACGATTTGAGCAAAAATGCATTGAATTATATGTAGCATGGAGGATAGAGATATGCACTAACATGGGAATATCATCATATTCCTTAGCCATCATAGAGATGTTCGAGGAGTGACGTTTTGTCGCCCTTTACATGTACCTTTTATACATGTCACATTACCCTTTTTCAAGCATTAGACAGTGTCTTTTATTACTTAAAATAGTGACACCAAAACATCGCACCATGCAGATTTTTTCTTACTATTGCAGAAATTAGCAACCTTTCGGAACCATTTTTTAACATTCCTGCATTATCTTGTTACTCAAAAGTACTCAATTTTTATCAAGTTCTAAATTTTATCAAAATCAATTGACATCATGCTTGAAATGCAGTTATATGGTAAAAACTAAATAATAGGTAAAAAGTTGTTTTTGAAGGACAAACCTTGTGTGTCTACATTTAAGAGGCAACCCCCCTCCCGTTTTTAAATCAAAAATTTTGGAGCAGATCATGGACTACATCATGGAAGATAACTAGAAATTGGAAATTGAACAAGATTATTGTATTAGCACTAGTAAATCAGCTCTTATTTGAATTGTATGTGTTAGAACTCATGAACTGGTTGTTGTTTTGTGGATTTCGTTTTTGTGACAATATTGTGGAATTATATTTTTCAAATCAGAAATAGAAAATAATATTTCCGCTCCTTGAAAGCCTTGCATCATTTTGAAAATGTTAAACAAAATGTTAACTAATTCCAAGTGGATTTTGATGAAACGTGCAAGTACTGTATGATGTGAACGTCTTATAACGTATTTGACGACGACGAGGTATATTTAACATTGGACATATGTATCATAGCACTGGTTGGAAATACCCCCATGTGTCTCGAGTAAAGTTTTCAAAGAATTTGGCTATTGTCTATTGCTGCACTGGTATGGGATCTTTTGACATGCCATACTGTAAACGCCCAAATTTTCAAGGTGCCCTGATTTTCACTATTTTCACTGAAGAGGCTAGACCGTAAAATTAAAGGCACAGTGAATATTTGATTTAACATTGAATTCAATTGGATATTTCTTCAAACAGTGAAATTTAATGCCCATGAAACATTTCAGATTGACAAAATAGTGAAATATTTTGTCATCGAAAATTTGGGCTTTTACAGTATTGCATTTCTTAGTGCTCACATATTATTTAGTACTTGATTTTTTTTAGATTTTTTTAACTTACTAACGATAGGCCTGTGCCACGTTATCAGCCTGGTTATACACAATTTCAGTGAATTTGGTTTTCCCATTGCCGAGAAAATACTTGTCGAAAACAAACTTTCTTGGAGTACAAATTTGAAATGAATATGTGTAAGGTAACAATCAGAACTCTTTCCCTCACTTTTATTCAAGAAATGTTTTAATTTTCGTTTCACGAGACAAATAAGGCATATAATCCCATGTTGTTTATAAAAATCACTAAACGAAAAAAAACTAAACGAAAAAATCGACTTAATACTCTAGTTCATAACTTTGGCAAAATATATCACAATTCCTTCAATCTTAGACATCCCTATGTTAGATACAAAATAAAAAAACATTAATAGGTAATATATAGCCATGGTACGCATATGGAGACTTATTTTACCATATGGAATTTTTGTTTGTATCTTAAAGAATGCCACAACGGGTATTTTCTATATTTTACTCATTAATTAGCATGTCATCTATAAATTATAATTCTTACTTCTAAAGAACATTTTCAATGATAATTTTTATATTGATGTACCCTAGTATGTGCTGACCCTGTTAATCAATGATTGACAATTATAGTAAATAAATAAACAGATAAATAAATAAAAAAATGAAATAAAAACGTACCTCCAAATTTTCTCTGAAAAAGATTCATGTTCAGTCTTTTCAGCCTGGCCAAGTCGGTCTAGGAGTCAATAGTTTTTGTCTCCAACTCCGAGTGCCTGACACCATCTTATATACCCTCATTTTACAGATCTACAATGATCATTAACTCACCCAGGGTATTCACATTTATCATATCAAGTTAGTTAAGCCCTTCCCACTCAACCCCAAATGAATTTCAAAATAGTATATGTTGATAATAGAGTTGGTTGTATGCATGCGTAATTCATTTTTGATTGATGTTTAAATCCTATCATAAAATTCCGCATTTATTTCACACCTGTATAACACAGGAATATGTAAACTCCCTGGATGCTGATAGTCTTTGAATAATTGAAGTTTGAAAGTTATCTTGTTCCCACAATCGATGAACCATCAATTTTATTTTAGCATGTTTACAATAATATTCATATATCTCATTTCTGTGTTCTAACACCACGGTGCCCATGTCAAGCTGCGCGATCACAAACTGCGTGCCTAAGAACATTGGATCATTTAAGTTGGAGTCTGTATTTTGAAACGTTATTTAAAGACATTTATCCTGCATTGTTTTCTTGTTCAATGCGTTCATTCTGTGGCGAATATACGAATCTTGCAAATACTAGCAAAAACTGTGTGCAAATGAATCTTAGTTTTAAAACATAAGCAGATTGATGGCATTTTCGTCACTGATTTAATGGGAATTTATACGTAAATCGATCTAGCACTTTAAACATAAATGACAAATACTTTAGACTCGTTTTATATTTAATTCCTTACACATTTATCATGTTTAATTCAAAATATTTCGAAATAAAACAGATAATTAGGAGATTAAAAAGAAATAAACCACAAACTGCGCGCCTATTTTAGCCAGAAATTACAATCTGTGCGCATACACTATTAAAACTACATATTATCATTTGAATTTCTACAGAGGTACGTGTAGCAGTCAAGCCAAGTAAGTAAGTCAACATTCGAAAATAAAAATCTCAAAAATCGTACATCTTTGATTTCCAAAATAATTTGTGAGGTGGTTATTTAGATGATAATACACATTTTAACGCACTAATTTTGAGTACATCTCGAATCCATTCTCAACAAAGCGTTCTCGAAATAAGTATTCGAAATGTTTGAGTTCGGGATGATAAAAGTACGTTAAGATATACCGCTCCTTAACAAACTCCTTCAGGAGCAAGATATAGAATCAAATGCATATTCTTCCTATTTATTCCCTGACACATGCCAATAAATGTTGCATAAGTAAATATCTCCGTTTTAAAAATTTTTGAAAACGTTGTTCTCTACAGGTGCCATTTTTTATAATTGAAAAACAAAATTGAACAATTTGCATTTCTAAATTGATAAGTTTCTTGGAAACGATTTAAGTCATTAATAATATTTCCCTTAGTGAACCCATGCTGAATAGACAGTAACTGGGTCAATGTTTTGTGTTCAACCTTGTTTTCATGACTTTTAAACACGAGTCGACGATTATGTAGGAAATTTCATTTTCAAATGTAAGCGTGTTAACTCCTGTTTTTGCACAATATTTAGCCCTTTATAATGATAGATCGCCAAAATATGCATGGACCTCTCAATTAGGCGATATGTTTTTCAATTCATAGATGTAAACTATAAACCCAAACAAAAATTCAAACCACCCGCTCTATTATTTTGATTACACAAGACGAAATTTCCACTCCCGGGGAGCACTTTGGTATCACTTTGAAGGAGGATTCTTGAAAAATCGTTCGAATTTTCACAAAAGGTTTCACGTAATTTTATTGCTTTGTTTAAGCCTCGAATTATATCATACTCAAATCCGATACCATAATTATGAATCAAAATGAAACATTCAATTCACCAGGTTAAATAATAAACCGTTTCGAGAATTGATGATTTGAGTTAATTGTGAATATTTATATAAATGTAAGTTGGCATGTATTCGACGGTTAATGTACACATATGATGTATGCATCAACGTGTGACTTAAATATCAATTCGTGACTATCACATTTGGCTTCCAAAAGTTAAGTTGGAAATTACAGTGGTAGGAGATTAACGAAAACGTCAATCACATCCAAATATCTGTACGACGTCAAGTATTAACAAAACACTTTTCGTGCATCTCGAACATGGCAAGGTTCTGTTATCCAGCAATGTGCATTTCGAAAGAAAAAATTCACAAATGTCAACAAATTTCATTGAGTAGGATATTACATTCGAAAGAACTTGAAACATGTTGTGAGTTTTTCAAACGGCATATCCTCATTCACGTTCTTTGACAAGGATGAATCCATTTGAAAACATGGTTTTTCTTAAACAAGTCAAATTCTTTACTTCAGAGAATATTTTTAATTTATTGAGACTTTCGACTAATATCCCTTAGTCTTTTTCAAAATATAACAGCATGTATACATTTATGTGACGTCATAAACAGACAATGGAAAATTTAATTATGTAACAAATGACCTAGTAACCTAAAAAATAACAACAACAAAAAACATAGATACGGTTTTTCTTGATTATTCTTCAAAACTACCCTTGAAATATAAGTATGTAGGATATTACAGTGTAAATTGACACGCATTTGTTTGCTCGATATCCTGAACAAACAAATGCAGCACCGTCTTGCAATATTTGAAAACCGAAATTTCATTCTGTATGTAAAGAAGAAAAAATACATTTATGGTTGGTTCATAATGAAAAATGACGAATAACATATATCTTTTGAAGTAGGGGTATACAGGGACACAGTGGAAAATCAGAAATTTAGGTCATATCCCAAAGATTGCTTCACCAATATGTAACAGAACATCAAAATTATCATTTACACGTTTGCTGATAGATTTATTGAAAATAATTAACCAGAGGTTTACTTCAATTGTGGCACCATTCTTAGTAAATATTGATGAACATACGAATATCGAATGTTGACTAAGTTACTTGTCTTGGCCGGTAGGTGTTTTCGATGTAGCTTTGGAAATTTTGCTTTATCGTCAGATTTTATGAGATTTTCATATTGAAAGTCAAAATGTATAATAGAAGTGACAATTAAGTTGGGAACGAAAAAAACATTTATTTTCAGATAACCATCTTGGTGGATGGACTCTCATAGTGTTTCAATTATGGGGTTCTACTATTAGACACATATGTGCCTTGTATGGCGCTTATGTTTTCTAATAATACAAAACAAGCTTGGACAGGCAAGCAGTTTTGAAATATTAGGCACGCAGTTTGGGAAATACATGTAAATATAGGCGCGCAGTTTGACAAGAAAAATGTTTAAATCACGTTTATGGCGTATTATCGTTTTGAACACAAACTTTGCTGTTTTAATCAGATGGAGTGATCCTATATCTTCTAGCATACACAGACACAATGGCTGAATAAACGGCAAATGACGATAAAAAGACATAGATATAGCTTTACACTGTAAATTTTGAACACAGAAGTTACTTAAGACCCTTATATTGAGATAACTAGGTTTACATCGGGAAAAACATTGAGTACTATGAGTAAATTAAGTTCATCTTCACAGAATGGTACTATCTTTAGAACGAGACTAATCTTGTATTTTTCGTATTTTGGCTCTTTTTGGGAGTCGTGTCCTCCCCGTCTCACATTTTGAAATATGCGCGCAGTTTGTCAGAGTTTCAAACTGCGTGCCTAGTAGGCACGCTGCTTGACATGGGCATCGTGAACACACAATACGTCGTATTTGATGATATATTAGCGGTTTCTTTCATTGACAACACAATGAGAGGGTATAGTTTAGTAGCTGACGCCTTTTGCTTTCAAAATTGTTGTGGAATTCGACTTGATAATTTGAAAATATTTACCATGAGCACCATTGTTCACGAGACACTAGAACATGTCTTCTAAACACTTATCAAGTCAAATTCCATACGATATATTTGCAAGCAAACGGCTTTACCTACCAGAATATTAATCATTGCCAACATGTTTGTTTTAAAATGCTATAAATTCCAAAAGGTTTCGGGCAAAAACAATTTTTTGCGGGTTATATTTTCCAACTAGACTATCGAGATATATATTTTAAATTGCAATTATTCAACACATAATTCTGAGGAAACCTATCAATTTTTAATTTCTCAATCTCAATCAACATTCAAAAGAAACTACAACTGGAAACGAAAATATTATGCCCTCATTTTTTTTACATTGCCGGACTTCTGGACTTTATCGATTTTAATTTTTTACCATCTATTTGGCAGGTAGCAAGTCTCCTCGACTTTCACTCTCGCGACCGTCAGTTCCAACCTCGCTATCCCGATCGTTCCTTTTTCCCGAACCACGTTCTCGCAACGCGAACATCGATTCGTCAGACGCGAACCAAGAGTTCCACTCTCTCGAACTTATTTCCCACATCGCGAACCACACAGCTGCAGGGAGAGGAAAGATTGGAACAACGGTGTCGCTTAATACAAATTAATAAAATTCAAGAAGAACTTATTGCCATATTTGTATTTTGAATTTCAGTTCCTAATATATTAGTTGTCATAAAAAACATTTGTTCAATGACACCGTATACTATCATTCTGAATGATACCAAACCACCATGACTCAATGCTATAAAATAATATTAACTCCTATGTCAAACTGTCCTAGTGAAACAGTGTAAATCGTGCGCAAGATTTCAGATTTGATGTCATGTGACATTCTACAATTTGAAAATATATGATTTCAGTTTTGTGTGGTGTAATTTTTGTGTTGTAGGATTTAATATTCAAAATACGATAAAACTTATTTAAATCCTAGAAAGTTCAACGATATTGGGTCATTTTGAAAGCTAAGCACATTGAGAAAAAATGTACGAGAAAAAATATTTTTACCCCGAGGATCATTGTCCCGTTCTCACTAATCCACAGAGGACCATTATTAGACGTTTACGTACAAGTTTTTTTTAAATAAACGCGTATCTTAACCTCCCTATTGAGCAATTTTTCGTGACATTGAAACGTGATGTTGATCAAGCGTTGAATAATTAGAATGCAAAATATTGAATTTAGAAAAATGTTTTTTAGCATATCTAGTGTCGATATCGTATTTTTTACATTAATTAATAATAAATAAATAGTATCAGACCCCTATAGGTATTTATGGAATGTATAATTGATTCAATGTACTAGCTCACATCGAATCATCGCGACGTGCCTTGGAATTATCTGCAAGGTGTTTTTTAAAAGAAGGTGATCTAATCCTTATATCAGAATTTTCTGCCCCCTGTGACAACAACGTTGCCAAATTGTTATCGGATGTTAACAAATTGTTAAATGATGTCAAATTGACATCATTTCCAATACCTCCAAGTTCTATAATTTTTTCAACTATTACAATAGATCGGAAATGGATGACAGAATTTTTGAAAATCTACTTTCCCATGTAAACCAATGGGATATGGTAGTCAATTGAATTTGATAACTTTATTTAACAAAAAAATTTACGTTTCTTCAGGTTCAAAAAAGTTCTAGGTCTTCAAAGTCAATATTTTTCCCAAATACTTCTCCAATTGAAATAACACAGGAGGCGAAAATGATTTTCAAAACTGAAGTTGACTGAAGTTCTGTAACTTTACTTTAGTATTCATGAAAGTCCTTCTGATGTTGATCCAGCTTTGGATAATTAGAATGTAAAATTTTGAAATAAATAATGGCTTTTACATTCTAGTATCGATACTGTTTGGCTTCACATTCGTCAACTGTTATCAAGCCCACATAGCTATGAATGGGATGCATGATTGATTCAATGTGCTACCTAACATCGAATTATCGAGACGTGCCTTGGTATAATCGGATAATCTGCAAGATGATTTTTTAAAAACGATGTGACCTAATCCCAATATCAAAATTTTTTCATCCATGTGAAAACAAAAAGTAATTTGCCAAATTGTTATGAAACTTTCTGGCTTTTCCTAAAACTGAATTAAGCATGTTTTAGCGAGAAAATTGTGACTCTCACCCCCTTGGAGGAAAGTTAGAGCTGTTCAAAGTTAGTAAAATACCCAAATTGTCAGCAGTTTTGAAATACTGAAATTAAATAACCTTTCCAATGATACCTAATACACCTTCATATGATTTTCCGTTTCCAAGATCATTTGGTGGGGGGGGGGGGTTGGCAGATCTGCCCCCCCCCCTAACCGTTGGTGCAATTCTCTATAGCCTAACCGTTTAAGGGTTAATAACAATATGCCTCGTGGAAATTCTGTTCATATTTCATGATTAACAGTCACTATAGACATGTACGTCTCATTTCCTATCATCATATTTTGAATTTTGGAAAATTTGCAACAAAACAAAAAATCATATTAAAAACCACACACTTATATTTCAATATCATCATCCATTTAGACTAACAAACTTATTGCACAAACCCTCTTTAACAGACCCCTCAGATAGGATATAAGTATTGTCATCTATCTCACGGTCGGGCCCTAGTTCAACAAGTTGAGAATTGCTCTCTGCTAGGGCATCATATTCCCAGAGAGCCAGGTGTTGACTTTTCCCTTGTCTAGCATATACATAGACTTGAAAGTTTTCATAATTGATGTTAAAACTTTGGTGTTTCGATTGTTCCTCACTGTGCTTTGCCCTTGGATTACAGTCAGAGATTTTTAATGCATGTTTAGTGTTGTCAAAAGTATCACGCATACAATTAGTTTTAATAGTTTCGTTAACTACAGCAATATGCTTATCTGAAGTTTCAGCATCTTGATTGGGCACCTTTGAAATATCTTGACTGCATTGGTCTACCATTTTGTAATAAGTATTTCTATAGTGATGTAGATACGGTAGTTCTCCATCTTGTAGATACGGTAGCTGTCCGTCTTGTTTATACTGGGAAGTATTACATGTATCTATTAGGGACTGAGAGTTGCCTTCCTCCACTGAGTATTCTTTAGGGACCAAAAGGAAACCTATAAGTGATACAGAACATAGTAAGCACATGTTCTGTAAATAAAAGAGTGCCTTTCTAAAGCACGTGTACCCATATTCGATATATCAGCATAGTGCTTTTGATATAATATAATTATCTTGTTCATGGTTGTTGCTACATATACATGTAGGTTAAAAGGGCTAGGCAATCTTTAGAATGTTAATCATGACATGTCTTTGTAACGACAATGTTTGTACATTTGATCAATGTATAACAAATAAATGACTACTTTTTTACATGTATCTACATGCATTTCACCTAGTAAACATTGTTCAGTTGCAATGAATATTTTGACATTACCTGTTACAATGGCCCTGTGTGCCTTTTGGCCATGTTTGCAGCAAGGCCCATGGTTCATGAATATAATGTTGAAAGAATGAATATTTTGACATTACCTGTTACAATGGCCCAGCGTGCCTATTGGCCACGTTTGCAGCATGGTTCTTGGTTCATGAATATAAAGTTGTATAATGAATATTTTGACACTACCTGTTACAATGGCCCAGTGTGCCTTTTGACCACGTTTGCAGCATGGTTCTTGGTTCATGAACATAAAGTTGTATAATGAATATTTTGACATTACCTGTTACAATGGCCCAGTGTGCCTTTTGACCACGTTTGCAGCATGGTTCTTGGTTCATGAACATAAAGTTGTATAATGAATACTTTGACATTGCCTGTTACAATGGCCCAGTGTGCCTTTTGACCACGTTTGCAGCATGGTTCTTGGTTCATGAACATAAAGTTGTATAATGAATATTTTGACACTACCTGTTACAATGGCCCAGTGTGCCTTTTGACCACGTTTGCAGCATGGTTCTTGGTTAATGAACATAAAGTTGTACAATGAATACTTTGACATTGCCTGTTACAATGGCCCAGTGTGCCTTTTGACCACGTTTGCAGCAAGGCCCATGGTTCATGAACATGAAGTTGTATGATGAATATTTTGACACTACCTGTTACACGGGCCCGGTGTGCCTATTGGCCACGTTTGCAGCATGGTTCATGAACATAAAGTTGTATAATGAATACTCAAACATTACCTGTTACAATGGCCCAGTGTGCCTTGTGGCCACGTTTGCAGCATGGTTCATGGTTTCTATCAGAATCATATCTTTGATAAGTCAAGGTTATGTTAAGTTTTAAATTCATTCAATATCATGAAAAAGTGTCCATTTGAGGATTTTTAGTGATTGATGAACTTTTTAAAAAATTGAAGCATAGTAAACATTTTGACCTGAACATTAGACCAATACTATATCTACAATGTAGTAGATGTAGTTTAGTACATTTGAAGTTGAACCTTTCTTTTAAAGAACCAATATCAAGAAGGGATTCTCAATCAGCCCATCTCCGTAGCCATAAATGTTTGATTAGATGGATTATTGTCACAGTGTGAACTTACCCAATTACACAATTAGATCAGAAAAAACAAATATAAAATAAATTTGATTTTAAATGACTCAATTGTTCACCCTATACTTTAGGCCAAGTCTTGCATCAAGCCCTTGGAAGACTGACATTTCCACCCTCACCATCTCAACACCAGAATGATTCGCTCAACCCCCGGCTAAGGGCCTGCTTGATGCAAGAATATTTCAACCACAAACTTAATAATTCCAGGTAAGAGCACTCAAAGGATACGGCACAAGAATAGCTCCACATTGCTTCAGATGTTCACAGAATAGCTCCCTGTTGTCATTCATATTGCTACTCATCTTAGCTTCTGCTCCCAAGTCTCTCACCAGGCTCACCATATCTCTAACTGAAATATAAGATAGTCCTCTATCAAGTTCTCTATCCTCTTTCTAGCACTCTAACCCCTCCCTGACCAAAATTCTTTCAAAATCATGCAGTTGTTCATCATTCTGAGCAATTTTCATGTGATTTTGGGCCAAAATTGTCAAATGTAACCACCCAAGATTTTTTTGAAAAGTGCCCTCCCTCTTGGAAAAGCTAGCTATGTGCAAGCAAAGTATTATAATGACTTGCATACCACAGGTTCTTAGTGATGTCCAGAAAAAAGAGGAAATCAGAATGGAATAAAGTAAACAAACACATTGTCGACATTCTAAATTGTACAAATATTGAGATACTAGAAAGTTAGACAATCTTTTAAATTTTTGAGAGAAATTGTTGTGTAATGAATAAAGTGTACAAGCATGATGCAGTCAGCTCTAAATTGTAAAGATACAACTTTATGACAGTTTACATAAATTCAAAACTAAAAAGATTTAAATTCACATGACCACATTGAAATTATGAAAATGATACTTTTACCCAAGTGATTGAATACCTGAATACATCTCCCCATTGTTAGTAAAGCCTAACTCTTTAGCTCTGGAAAATATTTCATCCACTGTTACATTTGGCCGAATCTCTAACTGATGCATTGCCATGGTAACTGCTACAAGGCCGCATCTAAATAGACAAACAAAAAGTAAATAACAACAACCATGACTCAATGGATCAGAGCAAAGAATTAACTACAGTAAAACCTGTCTGAATGAACACCTCTAGTGGACATGTTTTGTAGATCCATAGGTGTTCACTATATACAGGTTTTCCTGTAATTTAAGTAGACTTAGATGTATAATACTACAATGCTCAGAATATAATAGACTTACTGTGGTCCATCTTGAAGAATGGGAGCAACTGGAAGATAATGGGAATAAAATGGCAATCCTTCCACACCATGGTCAAGCCTAACAAAAAAAACAATATAATACATGTATAAGCCCAAAAGTTACTCAGGACAAGATCTCCCCTTTGTTTACAGTCTTGAAGGACGAGTCTCGATTTGGAGAACAGTGTCCTGGGCTAATAATTTTTACCCTTTGTATACAGTCTTAAAGGACGAGTCT